>VJOZ01010997.1:921-27667 GCA_009801055.1 Stichopus horrens | reverse complement strand
AACTGCTGGAGTTTTCAAGGACTCTTTCTTGTCCAAGGACTTTTTAGAAAATATCCAAATTTAAGGGAATTTCCAGGACTTTCAAGGACTATAATATTTTTCAAGGACTTTCGAGGACCTGTGGGAACCCTGGCGTAGGTATGACTCTGTCTGATCCAAAAAGGACATAACTTAGATTTTCTGTTTGTCTTGTCTCACCTCTCTAGCTGTCATCACAGCTTGTCGAATCAATATTTGTGCAGCGCCCTCATAGTGCCTGGCAGCTCTGAGCAGATGGTCTGGATCAATCAGCCAATGACTGCGTTCCTTTGCCAAAGCCACGACCCCCTGGCTTCTCTCAGTATTCTGTGGATAATATCCATACAAAGAAAAGTAACTACATCAATAACTACAAATATGAAAAGTATTAATATGGATACTATAAAAATAAATGGTACGATGGTATGAATAGTGACTATATCAATAACTACAAATTTGAATAGTGTAAATATGGATACTATAAAAATAAATACTACAAATATGAGTAGTAACTATATCAATAACAGCAAATAGGAATAGTATAAATATGGATACTACAAAAATAAATACCATACATATGTATAGTAACTATATACATAACTACTAACTACAGCCGATTTCAAAAAGCAGAGTAGATCATGACTTCCTTGGCTATCGGCCAAGAAGAAGAATCACAACTACTTCAACCTGTCATGCACACACACACATATACATGTCTGAATAATTGCAAAGATAATGACTATCATCAAAACCAAAACAATGAATGAAATCATACATTATATATCACACTATTATTATATTTTCTACTTGTATAATATTCCCAACTTGTGTGCTAAGATAAATGAGAGAATGAACACTTATAGCAGTGTAAGGGATCCTAGCTGCCAGTCACAATGTAGTCATAAGGTAAGCAATACCTTTGAAACATACCAGAGTGTTAGTCTTTAAGCAGCATACATGCTCTCAGCTCTCAAGTACTTGCTGAAATACTAAATTAATTACAAAGTTCCAATTATTTTTAATATACATCCATGAAAATGACAAACACTCTTGTGGCAGAAGAATATCTGCAAAAGTATCTTAAATTCTACAATAGTCGATTGTCTTTCCTTTAAAACGTATGATTTAATGTACATACCACTCATGAACATCAGACTCACTTGCCATAATTATTTTTGAAATTTCAAATTCATTATGAAGTTAAGACAATGAAAGGATGCATAAGCAAATCATTTCATGTAGGTTAATCTGAGAAAAGACAGTGTACTTCCATGCAACAGCTAGAATTACCTCAAGAAGGGAAAATGCATGTGTCCACCTTATATTACCGGCAGGTCCACTCCTCAAGCCACCCTTTCCATTAGCCATTGCACCCAAAACATCTGCAATACAAGCTAGAGTTCTAGCAGCAACTCCAGGAGAGGGGGTTTCCATGGCAACTGCAGAGTTTAAGAAGTGTAATTTGACAAACATCAGTGAAAATATTCACTAACGCAAAAACTGCCTTTAACTTGGATAAATGGTTAAACAAGCAAGAAGTCAAACAAACCTAAAACATCACAAATTATTTTGGAAATAACCAGCCACAAACCAGTAACATTACAGACAAAAGACATTTAAAGGAAAAATGATGACTTTTCACGAAAACTGCGCAAGCTGGCAGCAGAGCAATGCATAGCGCATTATGTAACAAACATCAAAGATTCCTGCATGGAGTTTGTTACAGCTTTGAAGACAAACCTTTGTCTAGTGTACTAAGAACATCTAATGCAGCGCCCTCTATAATTGCACTCTTGAAGAAAGGCACAGGGCTAATGCTGAGACATTGTTGGAGAATCTTGGTCATGTTGAGAATTCCAATCTGGCAGAACATGTCTCTGCAACAACAACAAAAAATCAGTAATCAATGCTTAAAACTGAATGAGTTTTTGAATGATTTCTGCAATACTCCATAGAGTATAAGCCCACCAGAGAGAAAAATATTCTTCTGAAAGATGTAACATCATATTGATATTGTATTATAAGTTTCTTGTGCTATGAACTTAGGTTCTAAGGCAATTATCATGTGTTATTTGAAGCCTTAGATAAAGGAATTATAAATACTTTCAAATTCATATGACTGATCTGTATATGAATACTTACTGCTTATTACTGTCACAAATCATTTGACAAGATAGCACATTCATTGTGGTGGGACATATCATTGTTTGTAGGAAATTCTAAAATTGATGTAAAATGCATTTATAACTCAATAAAATTTAGAAGCATTTGAAAGCAAAGGATATAGGTTTCAATGCATTAACATATCTAATAACATCACCATGACAACCAAAGACTTTAACAAAGCATAACAGTTAAGACCCTCTTGTAAAGTTTTCATGACGTGCTCTATGATTTTACATCTTCATAGTTTAAATATTGCTGCCTTCACAGCAAGACTCTCTCGTTCAGTTCCTTTGAGAACATTACTATGGCGACTAAATACCTTCTGTGTTTCAGTTCTAATGGGATATCTATACACTCCATTATCTCCTCCAAACTCAGTCTCCATGACGACCTCCACCTAGTTAAAATGTCAGGATCTGCCTCTCCCTGCAGGAGCCAAATGACCTCCCGAAGACCTATGGAGTCTCTGTTGTGCCATACAGGGAACAACTTCGCATTCGCGAGTGTACGGCTGTAATCTGTCTGGAAAGATCGACAGAGGTCGAATTTCAAAAGAAACATGTAAGAGTTCATATTTTTTCCTGGGGGAGGAGGGTGGAGTTGTATATATACTTTCTCTCTTTGCTGCAATTCACAAACAGGTACTTGCCCTGTGAATTTTTTCTGTTTTTGTAAGTTGTAAACTTTTCTGAAGGTATTTTACCATTACTAAGAACTAAGTAATATAGCTAGTCATCATTAAAAGGAAAAACAATTTAGTTCTACAAATATGGCAATGAAGTTTGGTCTAATTATGACAGTTCTTTTACAATAAACTTGATACTACTGTTGCACAAATAGCAATATCATGTGGCTATTAAAGACCAGTGATATTCAGATCTTTATATGAAGAAGTAAAATGTTTTTAGGTCCTAACCATGCACTTGCTATTACTTTCAAACAGCTTCCTCCTTCTATGACTCAGTACATCAACTTTCTTTACTACCAAACAGCACTTAATAAGGTAACTTTACTTAATTCCAACTGTTGGTACAAAATGAACCATAAAACAACGAGAACAAGTACTCTTGCTTTGTTCTTCTTACCAAGTGGAAAGGCCAAAGGTCTTCTTTATCGATGCCTGTTCTGGTTAGGAAGACCATCCAAGGGGAGTTACAGAAAGTACTGGTTGCCTTCTGATAGGGAGTCTGGAAAGTTCAAAATACCAAAATCATTTATCTACATAAGCATATACACATAAGGAGCTCATTAGCCATTTCCATACTCACAAGAGAAGAACATTCTTAGGATCACAAGGATTAAAGTAATCTCCAAACTCAAGAAAGGAGCCCATTCTAAGGATGAAAAGGGATAAGTTTCTGCAAAACTCACAAAAAGTCCATGTTTTTCGATGACAAGGAACACGTCAACTCCAAACTCAAAGGAGCCCAATCTTTAGATGAATAGGAATAAGTAACCTACAAACTCAGAGAGATTCCCAAACTTTATAGAATCACATGGGAAACATCACTACCAAACTCATGAGAGGTGCCAATTGTTTGGATGCCAAGGAATAAGTCAACTCCACATTCACAAGAAAAGTCCATTCTTAGGATTCCATGGATTTCTAACATGTCAGGAAAGCTGATGTGGTAACAAAGTGTTGGAACACCTCAGTGTTAACATGACAAGCTAAGACTAAACTTTCACAATGATACAGGATCTAAGATATTTCCCCAAATTGTATGAGTATTGAGTCGTATGTAGCCACGGTGATGAAAGACCACAATGACATGTACACATAATAGACATGTAGTATACTGTATATGTAGCCACTGTGGAGCAAGATAACAGATATTTACTGTAATACATGACTATTAAGCTATACATATAGCCACCATAATGAAATATATAAGTATATATATATATATTTAGTATCATTGCAAAGAGAAATGTGTACTGAGCATATCACATTTCCATACCCTGTAAGATAAATTTAAGCAATTTCAGTTGGTATGAAGTTGCCCCATATTACAAGGCCTGAGAGGCTTGTAAACCTGTCAAAGATCGAGTTGATATCTACGTGGCGTCATAGAATGGAGAGGCCTACCATGCGCGTTGGTCGGCCTTCCACACTCTTGCAAGTTGATGAGCTGTTGTGTTGTTGCAGTAGAAAGTACAAATTGTAAGACTGCTGGTGATAGCAAATATCTTTTCCGAGTTGGAATACTTCAATACAGTAGTCTCTACGAGAGTGTGTGGTGTTCGTCAACAATAGCTGTTGTTAGCCAATGTTATCCATATTGGAATTTACTATATGGGATTGTCTAGTTCGATCAAGGAACATTTTACACATATCTTGTTTATGAAGTACTTAGATTTTCTACGACAACACTATAAACAGTTAGACGGCTTAGTGTTAATGCCTAACATTAGGTGTTGCTATTTCACGAAACTGTCTCTGCCTGCTGGCATCCAGTAGAGAGCAAAGCCGTCTCCAAGTACTGGAAAGATGGAAAGACAGAATGAGTATCTGAATTAGCAGTCACAATGGTGAAGAATCAGTTTGGATGTGTAGCACATTAGGTGATGCAAGGGCCCCCTTAAAATGAACCAAGGTTGATTTGCTATCTCCTGGGATGGTAAACCATTTTTGCGTAGACAAGGCGATCGGGTTCGGCATCCTCCTCGAAACATCATGACATACCGTGCTTGTCAAAATATTCCTGGGTGGTGTGAACACCACAGATGCTGATCCGTTTATAATGCCTTCCACCTTTTGCATCAAAACTTCCATTTCTTCAGACAAAAGTGATCCAGGACTTTTGCAGCAGGAGGAATCATTTATAGACAGGCTGATGGAATTTTCCAGGGCATATCATAGATGAAACATCCACTCTGTGCTGTGTCACTTCACCATGTATCTTCTGCTATTTTCTTTCCAAGAACAACTCTTCGTTTTGCATTCAAAAGACCAGCATTACTACTGAACTTTCAAGGGCAAATTAATGTTGAATCTCCCATGTAACATCTAACTAGTGTAAGGTAGGTCATTTTGGGAACAGCAGATGGTTCAATTTGACTGTCATACACATGATAAGCATATGCACTCAACATAGCTCTCAAGTACCTGCTCTCCATTCTGTGACGTTGTGAAATTTGCAGTTCACCAGGGTATTTCCCCATGTGGCTAAAAATTGTATTCTCCTTCTTTCACAAAGTGACGTGGAAAGTGACATTTTCTATTTTTAAAAGCATTCTTCTATCTGTAGACAAAAAATTTACCAACATTTATGGTTTTCAATGAATAGGGGCTTTAAGTTGTACATATAGCCACTATGATGACATCAGCATTGAAACAGTTACCTATAGTAGATATGCATTAAGTGGTATTTGCCATCAGGTGAAAGGTATCAGTGACATTCACACATAGTAGATGTGTTTTAAGTTTCACACATAGCTAAAATGATGCAACAATATTAAGTGACATTTACCTAAACTAGTGTGAATTAATTTGTATTTATATAGCCAAGATGATGAAAGATATCTGTGACATTCATCTATGGCAGATGTGCATATTATGTTGTACTTGTACATCTAGTACATTACATTACTACATGAACTGGTCTTGAGGTCGTGAATTTACACATCCCCTCCCGGTTCCTCACTCCTCTTTAGTGTTCACCGGTAAGATTTATACAGTGGTTTTTCTTAAGGTTTGCAAATTTCAGTCCAACTACTGAAGGTTGAAGCAGAGAGAAAAAAAAAGCAAAGACCAAAGACTATTGCAAGTCACTTGACAATGTCATTAGTTTCACAAAACACAACTTAAGTTGTTTTGATGTTTGTATTAAAACAGACATGAAGACAAGCAAACCTGAAATATGTCCATTTTTCCAAATGCTACATAGACTTTAGCTTTGGCAGAGTCAACTCCAGAGCCCAATTGAAGGTTAAAACCCTGTATGATGCTACCTGTTGGTAAGGTCAAACCTTGTAGTATCTAAAACAAAAATCAAAGAGGACAACATGGCAAAGAGGACAATATTGATAAAAGGGAAACAGGTGTCGGTATTGCAAAGCTGAATCAATACAAAACAGTAACACCTTGCACTCTTCGTTGAGACACAACCGTCTGAATAGCAGAGAACAGAAATTCAAATTCCATGGTTTCATTTTCACAATAACTCATGCACAGAGACAAAATTACAAAACTTCCATTCAAGCATTTGCTCAACTTTTATATAGAAATGACAAGATTTTCTCCAAACTGTCTCACCCAAGTTTGTTTGGAATAATTGATACATATTCAGCTTCACAGTTAACACTCTGCTAACAATCGTGTGCAAAATACATACCTTGGAATCTTTGTGGGAAATTCCACTCAAGATAGAATCCTTGGAAAGTGTTACTGGGCCCTAGAAAAAAATAAATGAACTGGTTAATGTAAATGTAATCGTGCATGTTGCATAACATGCAACAGTAATAATCACAATTTTCAAAAAAAGCACAAAAGTCTCCTACATAATGTTCTATTCCTTCTGAGCAGTTGCTATCTTCCATTTGCCAATCCGGAACTAAACACAGCTACGTTCAATTTCCTCCCTATGGTGATTTATTCAACAGAGTTTTGCTGCAGGTCACATACCACCATTAGACTAAGGTCATCCGCAAGATCTGTTAACCCTTGTAAAAAGTGCCTATTACTGAGCAGAGGGGATCCAATTTTCATTAACATAGTGAGGATTGTCATCAACTGATATGATTTCATTTTAACCTCGGAACCCACCTGGTATGGTATCCAACGAATGATTCACAATGAATGTATCATACACATGTCATAACATATAGGCAGTTAAGGCAATGAAAGCACAGCTTCCATGTTGTAAGAATGGTACCATAATTTCAACTCACCATTAAGTGGGAATGGGAGACAATGGATTTAGAAGCCACTGTTAAATCCCCCTCAATAATAGAGTTCAAAACAATGCTGGTATCGGTAGTATCTGCTTTACCCTGATATGAGGAACAAAACAAGACATAAAGTACCAGGCGAAACATTATAACAACAATCATGAACACTAATGCAAAGGATTGGGATACATATTTACATTTATCTGTACAAAAACAAGTTTTTGAAATTTATGGGGAAGGATGGGTCAGAAGAGGGGAGTAAGGTGTCTAACACACCAAGACATACATAGCCAAGGTATTACAGTTGGTGCAATCAGAAGGTACATTATCCTTGAAGTACCACAGGAGACTCATAGCTATTGGTAAGTGTTCTGACAAAGTGTTCTTAGGTGTGCCAGATAAGAACGAGACTCAAATTTGTTCAGGATCTTTGGCAACGACTATTTCACTCAAGTGTCAAATGTGCTCGTTGAGTCAATCATGGCAGCATTGTCAACTGTTTAACAGGGTGAGAAGTTTTAAAGCTTTGAATCTTGAATTATGCAACGACATCAAACAAACTAATCTTACGAAAACATTTGAAGCCTGCACATGCAGCAGTTGCCAACAAAGTTTCCATGAAACACAATATGGTGTACTATAACCAAAACGATGGAAAGGGATGCAAATATTCTTTTTTGTGTAGACTAATTGCATCATTCAAAATGTAACCATGTTGATCAAAGAGTGTGAAAACATTTAGCTTTGGAGATTTTCCTAGTTTTCATCATTCACATCCACCTGTGATATTTCTGTTGGTAAGTTTTGTAGACTCAGTCGAGTAGTAATGGCTTAACATGGAGGGATGACACTGAACTTATGGTACAATAGACTGAGGCAGTCTTTTATTAACATACATTGCAAGCTCTTTTTCTTTTTAGTAAAAATGGTCAGAGGCTGACCGTAATTTACAAAACCACATTCACATATACTGCATACAATTATGGTTTAACAATAACCAGAAAGTCAAAGGACTTTGTCATTCCTTGCAAATATCTATGAAGGTAGCCCCAGCATCATGCTTTGCAGATCTGATAACCTTGCAAAAATCTTTTGACCTTTTCAATGCGATTAAAAACAACAGGAGGATCACCTACTCACAATAATTCTGAAAAACCAGCAACTTTTCCTTCTGGCCAAGTTCTTAAGATAGCATGTTTACAAGGATTTCCAGCTATGACCTCCACTGACCTCAAATGATTATAAATCCCCATAAAACATGACAGATGATATGCTCATCAAGAGTTATCAATGTGTTAAGTTTGACAATCCACCAAAATTCACTCCTTGAGATATTTTACTTTAAAGGTTTTCAGACTGTAACTTCTAGTGATCTCAGATGACCTTTAAATTCTAACAAAATCACTATAGGGATCATCCACGCAATATGGCCAACCTACACATCAAGTATAAGATTACTGAAGGATACCCTTTTTGAGATATTGTTAACAAGGTTTTTTTTCACAGTTTGACCTAGAGCTGGTGATCCTCACAACCTATGACCAAACAATAGGACTTATCTACTCAGTATGGCAAACCTAATCACTGACGATCAAATTATTGGATGTTAACCCTCTTCATACATGGGAATCTACATGGTCTTAAGCCTGGCCTCTGGTGACCCCAAATGAGTTTTGATCTCAAGAAAAAAAAAACCCACAACAACACGGATCATCCACTACTCAATATGGATAATCCACATTCTAAGTATGAAATTCCTCACAGCTATCCTTCTGACAAGTTTTTGACGGTTCAACTTCTGGTGACCTCAATTGACCTTTGACATGACAAGGGCTACCCTTCTTGACATATTGTGTTTCCAAGCAAAGTATCACACCCTCCCACATCACACAGACACGCGCATGAAATCACCATCGCATGTAGATCCCTTTGGCCTCCACCAAGGGATCAAAAACACACAGATAACTTCCTCATCAAAATACCTGGATGTATGTATTGACGAAAGGATTCCAGATATATTCATTAATCTCTTGTCCATCACCTTTCAGAGGGCACATCGACACCAGTTTGAGGAAGTCACTGCCAGAATCAGTCAGATAGTGATGACTGGCAGAATGCAGCAAGACTAAAAAAAAGAAGGAAAAGTCACAAAAAGTGGAATCAAGGAACAGAAGAAAAGGGGTACCAGTCAAATCGACAGTTAATGAACAGTTAGATGTTTGCTTAAAACTCAAACAATGAATAGAAACATGCAGGACACTAGAAAAACTGTAAGTCTGTCAAAGCTAGTGACCAAACACAACAATACAAAGAAAAGAAAAACAAGGAAAAATTTTGAAAAGGAGGCATGTACTGCTAATTGAAACAGAGAGAGTGAAACTATCAAGGAGTACACTGACTGACTAAAAAAGTTTTTAGATCTTTGTGTGAAAAAGTGTAGGTTTGTTTTCTTGAGATGATCTGGTAAACTGCCAAATGGGAGCAGCAGTTACTAATTTTTACATTCTGCCATGCATATTTTGGTAATGTGACTCATAATGCATGTTATTAGTTCTTGCATTTAAGTTGTTGCAGGACAAGAAGTTGGGGCACTATAGTTTTCTAAAACTGTTTTTTTTTTAATTTGTTAAAGAGATGCATAAATTATTTACATGATATTTCAAGAACAAAACATTCTCAATTTGGGGGCCTAGACAGGTAAAGAGAGTGTCAGCAAAGAAGGTTAAATTTCATGTATTTTCCATTGAAACGGTCCAGTTTGAGCCAAATTTGCAGTCCTTGTAGACTAAGATGAACAAAAGTTTTTCTGATTGATACCTTTCATTTTGTTCACTCCTTGACAATCATGAGATGTGAATATCCCTGGAATGAGGTTTAAGGACCACTCACTAGAGAGGGGGATATACCCGCTTCTTCACAATTTACACACATTCCATGCCCACAACTAAAGCTGACAATATGATGGCACTCTGACAATTCAAAATTGCTCAGATTGACAGCAGAGCTTCTATCGCTACGTCTTAAAAATGTGTACGTGGTAATAAAAAATAACAGAACTTCAAGTCTCCTCACCAGCTCGCATCTTCAAACCATGTAGTGCTTTCCAAATCAGAGATCTGGCCTTTCTCATCATGACATCGGTTGTCTCGTAGGTGGAATTCTTTCGATGGATGTTGTCATAAACTTTGCAGGGCTCACCAGAGATGTATTCCTCCTCGCTGACATCTGAGCAAAGGGCCAGGAGGACGTCAAAAAAGAGGGACAACTACCGACGCCGCGTGAGGAACGAGAGACAAAAACGAAAAGTAGTGACGAAACGAAAAGTAGAAGGAAATAAAACGATGAACTCTAACCGTAGAACATAAACTATATATTGTTACAAAAATGTCCATCCTTTAAAGGAAGATAGTTGTAGTATACATTTCATATAACTTTTTGCACTGTCTTCTCCCAAAGCGGGTACAAGCATCTCTATGACAGATTTGTGGTGAAAAATTATCTGATGATTCCCACTAGCTTTGAAGAGGAATGCTGTCTGGTCAAAGCATCATCAATGTCTACCTGAACTCTGCAATGACCTTTGACTAAACAACATTCCCATGATCAAGCTAGAGTCATAAAATACATACTCATAGATGTTATGTGTTGGATATCAATGTAAAAAAAATTTTTTTTTAATTTATGGTCTTTTCTCCCTAATGAGACACTTTCTGACAGAATTTGCCATTGGCAGATCATTTTTCAACACAAATCTGTTAAGGAGATTTGCTTATACTTGATTCGGAGGAAGAAAGAGCAATAAGTAATATGCCAGATGTATATTACAAATAGCGTATCCTCCTTACACCATGCCTGGACCTGCAAACTGGTTTCTGATAACCTTCTGGCATACACAAAATATGACACCATGTCCGAAGTTCTGTTCCTGAGATACTGTTTACAATGATGCCAGATTTCTACATTGACTGACTTACATATCAAATAACTGGGACCAAAAACTTCAGCTTCTTGTACTCATTATGTTTGATGACCCCAAATGACTCAACTCATGACCCAAACCAAAAACAATAGAGCTCTTTACACATAAGGGGTCCATAAAGAAAAAGCATATGGGGTAAGTACTGTAAAACAAAGCTTGCATTCTTGAAATTTGTATTTACAAGGTTTTAAAAGCTTCAGGTCTGTTGACTGTAGAATGTATGGCATCACTTGATACTTACCTTCTTGATGTATATTATGAACGAGGTTGTCAGATTGACCTCTGCTGATCTGAAATGACATTTGACCCCCACCAAAAGTGACTGGGTTCTAAAATATCAATGTGGTCCATCAACACTCAAGACATGAGATCTCTGCAAGCTTCCATTCTTGAGATTTTGTGTCCACATGATATCCATTTTGACCTCTTTGAACCATATTTAACCTTTGGCCTCCACCAAAAACATTAGCGATCTTGTGGTCAATATGACTGCTGTACATATTCCATATGGAAAAAGTCCAGGCTTGCACTGTTGAGATATTGAGTTTAGAATGTTTTCACATCTTACCATGAACACTCAGTCTTAAGTACGGTCATCACAACATTGAACTTGTCTTCATGAAAAGACAGAATCTAAATCGAGAAAGTAACATCCTTAAACTCATTACCGGTATCTTTTAATGAAATTAATTCTGGCAAAGACTGTTCCAGTCGCCACATATAAGTCACAAGCTATACACTCACAAACTTTGCTGACGGGAAAAAAAAATTAAATAAGACTTACTCATAGAAGCATGAATGGTGCATGCATTCTACAACTCACTTGCATGGGTTTGACACCACTGTCTAATCCCATGTAGGTACAAGCATCTAAAGGAGGGGACACATGGAGTCCTAATAACTTTTCAGCAGCTCTGAGGAAGACAACAACAACAAAAAAACCAAATAATTAATTTATACAGCAACAAAACAATTTTCTGCCCATGTACCATAAATGTTTTTTTTTTGTTACAAAGGTTAAACCATTTGACAAGCAAGGTCACAAGTGGAATACCATTCTACAGCAAAGGACACAAAATGATAACCATTCCACAATAGCTGGAATTTTTCACCCAGGGTCGCAAAGATTTGGAAAGTTCTCAGAACTTTTCCAGGTCACAAGGGTCTGCTTTGACTTTGAAAATGATGGTGGCATCAGTGAGAAGGAGTAAGCTGGTCTGAGAATGCTCACTAGTGTGACTTCCAATATGATGAAACTGATGGCTATCCTGGAGGAGAGGTCTATTAAAGGGAGTGTCCCCTTCCCTTTCGAAAATATTGCATAGGTAGAGTGGATTAGATGCGAAATAGTGCTTCATTTTGATGCTAGATTGGAACTGCATATATCTGCAGGAATTCCTATTTTTTAAGTAATGATTTTAAGTTTCTTCCTTATAGTGAAATATTCAAGTTTTAGACCTTATCTGAGTGGGGTTCTTTGTATTCAGAATGACAATGTGATAAAATGGTACACAGTTTTTAAGATAATGTACACTTTAAGTTTGAAGTTCCAGGAACTTTTCATTATTGAGATACTGTGCCTACAAGGTTTTCAAAATATGTCCTCTGTTGACCTCACATGACCTTTGACCTCCATTAGAAAAAGAAAGATCATCTACTCATTAAGAGTTACTGATATTACTAGTTTGAAGTTCCAGCAATATTCAGTTGCTGAGATATCCTCCTTAGTAGGTTTTCAGACTTAAACAAATGGTGACCTCAAATGACCTTTGATTTCCACCAAAAATACGAATCACCCACTTACAAAGTACTACCCACACACTAACATTGAAGCTCCGGCACATTTCTCTTCTTGAGATATCGTGTTTCCAAGCCAAGGTATCACATACATACACACACACGCACACCCACATGCACAGAATCATGACTGCATTGATTCCTTGCCTGCCTTCAGCAAGAAATCAAAAAGGATAATAATGATATGTACCACTTCACAACCAAGAACACAAGAAATTGTCAAGTTCTTTTCTTGTCTTTATTTTGATGGGCAGAATAATTTATTGTGTTGATAATGCATAAATATACTCAAACGAGAAGCATGTCCAACAGAAAGAAAGACTATGCCAGACAGAGCACCCACACCAGATACAAAAAAAGAAAAGACTCAAACAGACACAAAGACAACACCAGATACCACAAAACACACCCAGCAGGCAAAAAGACCACAACAAAGGAGCACACCAGATATCTAGAAGCACACCTAACAGGCAGCAAGACAACACCAGATACCAAGGAGAACACCAAACATCTAGAAGCACACCTAACAAACAGAGTGACTACACCAGATACCGCAAACACACCCAACAGGCAAAAAGACCTTACCAGATACCAAGTAGCTACACCAGACATCTAGAAGCACACATAACAGACAGAGAGACCACACCAGATACCACACAGCACACCCAAGAGGCAAAAAATACCAAATCAGAAACTAAGGAGAATATCAGACATCTGGAAGTATACCTAACAGACAGAAAGACAACACCAGATACCAAGGACACCTCTTTGTTGCCAATATCTCCTTCACCACCACTTCCAGTGGACAGCTGACACATCTTCATTGCAGTGGGACCACCTTGGTATATGATGTCATCGACGAAGCCCTTGATGTAATCAAAGAGGTAAATAAATGAAGAAAACAATTCGATGATGCACACAAAAGGCAAGTTATTGGTCAAATACAGTGAACCGATTGATTTAAAGGGATAACATGACACTGAAATAAAATCACAAATTACCCAACATTAAAATCAACCCAAAGTTCATTTTAGGCTTCAGAAATTTTTCAAGATATTCAATTAAACAAGAGCCCAAGGGCACTATGGTTCCTTCAGGAAGACTATTACAACTATGACCCTGTAGTCTTAATCAACATACTAGTACAAGGATAATCAACGATTTTTGCATCCTTAAAGTTTGGGCCCCAGTTTGTCCCTAAGAATGATGATCAGCAAAAGGTACTCTACTACCATAGTACTATTCTGAAAAACCCTCCACATAGTAACATGTAATGTGTTGGAAAACAATCACTTTGTATGGTTGAATAATTAATGGCTCATATAGCTCATTCAGAAGTTGGACCCACAAATATTGAAAACTGCAAAATGTTCCACTACCACACTTTACTAATGTGACAAACCTTTCACAATGTAAAATAAAATCTGCATGAAACCAACCATTTTGCATTATTTCATGAAATGGTCCATACAGCCCATTTGGACTCCAAACCCTTAAACACTGACCCGAAGGCACCCCAACCATAGTGGCAATGTGTCACAACCTCTACCTCAACTCAGTACTGTATGAGAAGTGGCATTTGGCGTACTTGCAAAAACTGGGCACTTAAGGCCCTCCCTCGATCATGGCACACTTGTGGCCTCTGACGCTTTAATTTTGTACACTTACTGATGGCTCATAATCAAAGAACGGTTATCCTCGAATTTCAAGAGAATGCATCAAACATTGTTTGAGAGAGAGAGAGCAATTAATGGCAATTGTGAAAAGACACTGCAGGTACTTAAACTGCTGGAAGGATTATAGTTCACACCAGTCAGTGGTAATCTTAAAATATATTTAGTTTTATCTTACTATGTACTACTATGTATAACACCCATTGTACTTACACTAAAGCAAATTCAGTGATTACATTGATGGACCACGTAAACATCAATAGCATGAAAATGAGGTCAAACTTTTTCCATAACCACAACTTTTATATCTACAATGTCCCACTAAAGATCAACTTTTCCTGTACACTATTACACACAGTCTTGTATATACAACTTCCAGGCAAACAAGTATAGCAGTCCTAGATTGCCATAATATTACTGTTTAGGGCTATAATATGCCCCTGTTTCTTTGCCACTTGCATGACCTCAACCATAAACACATCACATTTATTTCTCACCACAATGCATCCACATACCAAGTATAAACTGTGTCCAGGCTAGAACTTGAGATAATTGTGTTCAAAAAGTTTTCAGTATTTTTCTCCCAATATCTCCAGATGATATTTGACCTCTATCAAAACCAACAGGCACACCCTCTCAATTTGGCAGACCTAAATACCAAATGTGACTTTCATCTGACTTCCGCACATTGAGTTAGAATGTACCCAAGCAATTGTCACAGACACACACACACAAAGACACAACAACCTGTCTGCATGGGTTAATTTGGTGATGCAAGGAACCAAAAGGACTGTTTTTGGAGTCTTGTTTACTGATTCTTGTCCTTGGAAACATATTTTGTTGGTTGGTTAACAAACAATACCTTTCGGACCCGTGTCCTCTGTCCAGCTAGGGTATTACTACTAATGGAGACATTGCAGAATTTTAACATATAATCACAATTCCAAATCCTTGACATACCTCAAAATGGCTCTTATTATTTTGTAGTACAGATTGCCAAATTGTAGTACAGATTGCCAAATTATCTATCAGGGTAGTGACTAACCTGTTTGTTTATTCTGTACATGCCATGATGCTTTGCATAGTCTTCATTGGCAGGGACGGAGAATGCCAGGGCTCCAGCTTCGATCGACCAGTCGATATTTGGTGCATCTGGAACATTCAATACCATATCAGTAGAACTGACCCACACACCAGGAGGACTGCCAGGGGCAAGCTTCGACAAAATGATGTAAATAATTAAATCATTGAACAGCCTTCGCAGTGTAGAATGCAGGTCCAATAAGAACAGAGTTTAGGGGTGCATAAACAATGGTGGAATTATTTGACCATAACAAACAGTGTGTGTACAATCTTTCCACTTTGACCTCTAATGACCTCACATGACCTCTGACATCTAAGAATACCCTCACAATCTCAATTAATTTAAAGGCAGTCACACACCATCTAAGTTTAATCTTCATCCAATGTATGATTTACAAGATACTGCAAACATGGTTTGTCTATATTATGCCTGTGGATTACTTCAGATGACCTTTGGTACTCACTAAAAACAATCCCCGCCGAGAACATTGTATGTAATACCCCCACAAACTTTGTGCTGTCATGCACATTTCTGTCACACACTACAGCATTCACAACAGCTCACAAGCATTTTACATTATGATCTCTGATGACCGTATATGCCCTTTGACCTTCAAGGAAACCCTCAAAATTTCATTAATTAAAAGACATTACAAATCAATCAAGTTTAAAGTTGATGCAACTTGTAATCCCTGAGTTACTACAAACATAATTCCTCAACAGTCTGCCTGCTGGTGACCTCAGATGACCTTTGACCAACATCAAAAACACATCCCAGCACAGATCTTTATATGTTCTACCAACACACCGACTTTGACCCACCTTGGACTTTCCCTTCAAAATTAAGCTAGAGCATTCACATGAATGAATGATGAATGATGCTCCATGATTGATATTGATCTCAAACCAACCAATAAAGGATGAAAAAAACTTTGACCCAATTACTTACCTTATCTCCACTTGATTTTGTGGGTCTTATTACAGTATTAGCATTAATTAAATTTTTTGTCCATCTCAACAACAGCTCCCTTGGTTTTCACACATGAATAGTTTCTTACTGAATATAGACATTCATGAAGTTTTCACAATCGCTGAATTAAAGAGTTTTTGCACCATAAGACCTTGCTAGGAACACAAAGACTGCAAAGAATGGAAAACAGTACTTGTCAGTTCTACATCACATATTTCCAGGCTTGCATTGAAGTCCTACTCTCAGAAGGTTATTTCACATCTTACAAAACTTCCACTGGGAAAATCGTCATGTTTAAGTTAAGGACTGGTAAAACATCTCTTGTAGTGCAATAAGTTTTCTTCTTGGTAAAGAATTCCTTTACCTGACACTTCTGATGGACTTCAAGCAAACACTTAATAACAGACCTGTCACTTCACAAAAATAGTCAATGCACCAGGTTTTCCTAGAGAATACTACTTCAAGGTTTCTTCTTTTCCAGCATTCTACAGAGAATTCAACAACAATGCACCAAGAGTTTCAAATACAGTCCACAGAAATCATCAAGATGACAGTTACTGTAAATTGCTCAGTGAATTAAAACAATACCTTTCGAGAAATGGTGTTGTAGATGAAATCCAAGACTGTGAGTAGATCATCTGGTTTCGTGGTCTGGCTGGCTGAACGCTGGGCTGGCAAATTAACAAATGCTTTGCCACAACTGCTGAATGGGTAGTTTCTACCCTAAAATAGTATGAGAGATGTAAACACAAATTCAGGAGAAAATACCGACTGCTGTGTATACTGTGCAAATAACTGCACAGCTATAATCCATTGCAACATTAATTTATGACAATTACAGGAAGGAAGTGCATGAAATGATTTACACAAGTTGTCAGCATTTGTAAGACTATTTTGTCTGTTACTTAAAACTGCAAAAACCTAAGCAGTAGGAAAACTGCACTACTGTATAGCAGCGTGCCAGAATGTTCCAGCGCTGATATACTCTGCACAGTGCCACATATAATGATTCAAAATGATGGACAAAATTCTCTCACCAGGTGCAAGATGAGTATTCTGGACGTTAAAAGAACGTCACTGTTGACAACCTGCGAAATGAGACAACAAAAGGAAACAGTTTAATATATGCAAAACCTGACAGCAAATTTAAAAACAGATGAAACGAGATAGCAATCCACAGATCGTTGCATATCTATTTCTGTAAATGTTCCATTGTCATTAGTTCTCTTTCACATGTCTTGTTGTACACTAGCAACGTGAAACAGCCCCATCATTACTAATAGCTAACTGCAATGTACCAGAATTTGGCTCTGGGTTTTGTACACCCTAATTCAGTGCATGTACTCCCCCCATGCCCATAGTGCACTGAGTTGTATATCATGTGACAGATTCAGATAGTGTGCAAGTGAGCAGAAGTATTGAATATTCAAAATTATTGAGCGAGTAGAGGCTTAAGGCATGCCATTGTTAACATTGAAAGAACAAAATTTTTGCAAGTGTGCCACCATCGGCGTAGTAATTGCATGTGCATTGAAATATTTCTCAGAATTCACATGTGTGTTAAAACTATTCTAGATAAACACACCCACTGGGTCTGGGACTCTGGATGCATTTTAACATTTTAACTGTTAGAAGCACATCAAATCATGTGCATGATTGTTTTGCACCTTGACTGCCCTAAGTTCCAACACCAGTGTGCTCCGATACCCCTATGCGCTGGTGGACCCTCTAGATAATATGGACGAGGAGAAGTGACAGGCTTCAAAGAAAGTTGTATCACAATCCCAAATGAACTCTCTCTGGAAATAAGTGCACACATTTGCAAATTAACAAATTATGCATGGTTCAATATGAGATAATATTTCAGTGTTCATTAGCACTGTCATATTTTGACACTTATGTCTTAAAATCCATGTCCTGAAACTTAAATGACACGATGAAGTGAGACCCGTGACTTTAATCTTTGACCTATGATCATGACCTACGACTTTAACCACTGACCTTAGATTTACATGAGAAATTCAACTTCACACTATTGATCACCTATCTCCCAATTTTGAATTTCATTGCCATTGCGACTTTGACCTCTGACCTTGACTTTTGACATCAAAACAAATGATTTCTAGCAAATGCAGCTGAAACAAAATTAATTTTCATTGTTTTGACCGTTCAACTTTGACCTTCAGTTGGCATCTAACCTTAACTTTTGATGGGAGACACATCTTCAAACCATGGTTCACGTATCTACCAACTTTGACTGCTATATTGCTATGGTAACTGAGGGAACCAGAATATCCTCTGATCAGCTACAAAATTTATCTCATCTTATACATCACTATACATTGCCAGGGGATGAGATAGTAATTAGGCCTCCATGTTTTGGGAAACATATTTATTCCGAACAGACAATAGAACTAGAGCAGCAATACCCATGTAGTTCACACAGAGCTGCAAAAGAATTCCTATCCAAGTACAGTATCATTATGGCAAAGCCATGCAAAACATTACACGACAGAACCTCAAGGTGTTTTCCATAATTTCATAAAATGGTCTACCAGGCCCATGAGGACCTTGTACTGAAAACTACTAAGCACTCCTCAAGTATCAATATAAGTATTACTATGACAATCCATCAACGTTGACTATAGAGGAATATGCAAGAGAACAGGCACTTTGAAATAGTAAGTAAAATGGCCCTTAATGGCCATGCACTACTATTAAACAATCCTGAACATTGTGAACAAAAAATCCAAGTATCATAATAACTACTGTAACTGTCACCATGGAACGACAAAATCTATTGGAGAATTGAACGTTCTGAGTGATTCATAAAATGGTCCACATGGCCATTGAGGGGACCATACTTTGAGTAGTAGCACCTAAGAAGGCAAAGCCATCACAACTGGCTTGATAAACTTACAGTGAATCCATGCCGTTGGCTCAGGTGTTCTGCCACAACTAGCAAGGCATTGAGTGTAGCGCCACCACTACCCACCCTGGCCTGTGGATCTGCCACCGTCAGTAGGAGGGTGTTGTCGCTAAAGAAACCTTTCTTCTGTCTGATATCAAGCTCTGTGAATAATTTAAAGGGTAACAAACCTTAAGATGTTAAACAACACTAAATGATCATCTTGATGCAGCATAACAAGTCCATAACTTTTGAAAGAAAACCTAAAAAAGCATCTCATGATTCCTACAGTATAGTAACAGTTGCCTGATTCTTAGTTCCTTTAAAGTATTCTTACAGACAAATTTAGAAAAATCAACCAAGTGAAAGGATACAAACAGAAAAAACACAAGACTGCAAACACTATTAATACAAAATTAAGAAATACATTGCGGTTTTGATGACATACAGTCAAATGAGTGTACTGTGAAAGCACTAAATTCTACTGAGGAGTGTGAAATTGCTGAACCTACAAATACAAGTTACTCGCCAGCAGTGGTGCATACGTAACTTTAACTGTGCTTGTCATCATTTGTGTTTTGCTATTTTCTTAAAAACTATAATGGCCAGTAAATAAAATAAGCATATTAATATCCTTGCATGAATACAAAGGAAGTTGTAGCACCTTGTCCAATGTAAAACATTAATAAAATTCATTCAAATTTGTCACTTTGTTCAAGCCAGTGGCAGGATCTTTCTTTGTATTCTGCATATAGCTAAATACTGTAAGTAGCCAAAGGTCAAATATGAATAATACATTCGTCTTTAGTTTGGCTCGAGAGACCAGTTTGTAAGACAGTTGGGTTAACACAGTCAATTTCTAGTGATGATTAATGTTTACTTAACACCGACATCATAGAGGTTATTATGTTTTGTTATTGTTGGTTGAACTGTTTAAAAAGTGGAAAAGGTGTTTTTGAGTAATTTTATTGGTTAAGTGTTCAAATTAAACCTTAAGCCTTCCATAACACTTGGCCAGGAGGGGCAAAGAAACATTTACCAGACAGTTAATTTCTAAAAGACGGATAATTTGAGAAATCCAAACATCATCATCATCGATAACATTCGAGTCAGTGAAATACTTTGGTGCAGCCAAAGTGCATCACAAAACTGATTCTATGATTCTATATTACATTTTTCATTTTGGAGGAGCAATTTTGTTGCCTGACAAAGAAACTCATGAATATTCAACAGCTAGTGTACTGTGCAACTCTTGAATTTACAAAATTGTACAAATTTGACCCTTCTTGAGCATGAATGACAGTGACCTCCACAAAACAGAAATTTATGAGAATTTTGAACGCAGGTGGTTCATTCATGCACCAACTACTGAATCATTCCATGCTTTCTCTATTGTGATTTTACATTTAGGACACTTCTTTTTTTTTCACGCTTTGACCCTTGTTGTTCTGAAATGACTTTTGGCATCCACGAATTGAAGAATCGTTGCATGCACTAGGTTAATATGTCTCCATGTAATCATGACATTTGCCAAAGTCTCCCCTAAGCTTTGCATTTACATTGTCTTTACAACACTGAATGACAGTACAAAACGATATAGGCTCGTTTAACTTAAATGTGGTACACTGGCATGTGCAGCAAATACCTCATCTCTCCAGTAAGTTTCTCTTCTTGTGATGCAATGCTAACAAGGTTTTTACAAGTTGACCTCTGTTGATGACAAATGACCTTTGACTGACTCTAGAAGCAAGAGGATTTATTTTTGTATTCAGATACCAAATATGATCTGTTCTGGCTTATCTTCTTGTACAAAAACAAATATATACACACCAGCCAGATTAAAACCAAAACTAAATCAGAAGAATGCGACCTCATTAGAAATCTTCCATACCTTTCTGTATAGCACCAGCAATATTATGATGTGAGCAAGTAACTACAACTGCTGTCCAATTGCAAATATCATCCTGGTTTGCCATGATGCAGTACCTGTTGAAAGATGTAATCAATTCAATGACAATTAAGTTAATATCATATGTGAGAATATCCTTGAGAATTACTTGAGATTATTTATGAGTCCAGAACAACTAAATGAACAGTACTTTGGGTCAAATATTGCTTCAAGTATGCCCCATATACATCTTTTATGAGATTAAGGGGAAACTTCTCACATTTGTGGCCCAGCACAAAATGCAGAACTTCCAACAACACATGTTGAAACAACCAGAGGGAACAAAAATCTGAGCTGCAATAGAACAGCATTTCCTGATCACATGACCATTTAAGTAAAACTGATGCATGACCGCAAGGAAAATAGCAGCAGCCTTAATATGTCATTTCTTGTTAGAAGAGTACAGTATTCTATACAGAACTTGGAACTTGCATAACGCGTATCACACAATAATTATGCAATGTACTGTATTGATCAATGTAAAATGTCAATATATACCCGTTAAACCTGGACCACGGTAATTTTCATTACATATTTTAGCTTACAACTTCATCATCAACATCAAGGTACCTACAGTATTTGCCATCACAGATACATTTTAACCCAAAAGTCAAACTGCCCAGTGATTCCTTGCCAATATTCATGTAGAACAAAAGAAAACCTAAACATTTATTTTGAAGTTCAAGCAACTACCCCTCCCGGAGATACTACAGGTATGTTTACAAGGTTTTCAACCTATGACCTCTGCCTATCTCCAAGAAGTCTTTCACCTCCATAAACAACAGAAATGATCTGCTCATCAAAACTACAAATGTGATGAGTGTAGATTAGTTCCAGGAACAGTCATTTTTTGAGATATCCAGCTGCTAAATGGACATATTTACAATTAAAACCTCTGGTAACCACAAGACCTTTGCCATGCATGACAAACAAAAGGTATCCTCTACTCGCTATGAAAAATCTACACACTAATCCTACTTTGAAGTGCCAGTAACTTTCCCCTCTAAGTTTTTGAGATACCATATCTAAAATGTTTTAAAACTATGAGCTCTACTGACATAAAGTGACCTACATAATGCATGAAGAGATATATGATCCACTTATATCCAGCACTACGTACAACATGCAGTTACTCCAGTGGAAGAAGTGACAATAGTTTCTTCCAGAAAAAGAATTTGATTAAAGGATTCGAACCTAGCATGTCAATATAGCAGTCGCATCATAAGACTTATGCATAACCCATTACGCTAAAAGAGTGATTTGGTGGTAGGATGTTCGAAAACATATTACAATACACATAGGCCTTATCCAACCTATTCAAGGATGCATGGCTACCTATTAAAACGCAGAATACGTGGAGGTGGACCAAACTGAATCAAACAATAGAATCGATATTTCCCATTGAAAAGGACCACATGTCAACAGTATCCCCCCCTCCTGCCGATTTGTGTGGATAACCATCAAGATCCCCTCCCTCCTAGATCGATGTTGTCCCAACCAAAACTATATCCAAAATTTCAATAATGAATGGGTGGAGCGGGGATGGTGTCCCATGTATTTTTGTCCAGGACTATAGTCCTCAATGTCTATTCACAGAGTCCCTGCACTGTATGGAGTTAACATTAGGCGTTATAGGTTTATCATCCCCGTGTGTTAACCTACTAAATTATCATACACGTTCAGTGGGTTAAAAATCAAGCCTAGGGCTATACAAAACGCTTAGCAGTATTTCACATGACTTCAAAATCCGTAACTTCACAAAATTAGCCTACTTGAATAAACTGGAATGATTTCCTACCTGGAGTTCAGTCGTCGCCCAGTTTTGTGTCTCTCTGCTCAGGAAGTGGGCAGATACTGTTTACGATACTGTGCACTTGACTTGACTGTTTACTTACCTGGGACAAATTCGTGCGAATGAAAGGAATTATTGCCACGAACGAGATTTTAACCAATCAGCAAATGTTGTCATGGTTTACTTGTTAGGGCTTAGATCTGCGAGGGTAATGTGCGAGACATCTGTTCGCCTGTCATGTACGTGCGAATAATTTTATCGAACAGCTGGCTTCATGGTGTACGGAAGCTTGAAAGTGCAGCGGAGCTGTAGAAAATGATATGGTTCTCTCTCCATCCCATTTTTTAAAATTCATGAAAGGAGAGGTAGTACTCAAAAAGAAAAGAAAATTCATGAAAGGAGAGGTAGTACTCAAAAAGAAAGGAAGATAACATTATGAAATCCTCTTAATAAAACATAAACAAGTAAAGCTAAATCTGTAATGACAATCTCCCCGGGCCGTGCAGACTACTGTGCCCTCACCCCCTCTAGAGAAATATGGCAACTCTTTTACTTTTACCCCAGGCTGGTATGGTTTACGGTCGATTTTTTTCAGCAAAAGGAACAGGCTAAGACTTAATAATAAATATGTTTTGCCTGTTTCTGTAAATTCCATACATTTCTATATCTATACGTCTCTATATTCTGATGATTATGCTGTAATTGTCCATGTGGCCATGAGTCTTCACACAATTTGAAAAGTGTATAGGTAATGATGGGATCGGGCCACTTGTGCCTCGCTAACCATCCCCTCTCAGAAAATGCACTGGTGCAGTGACTGATTGTGCCCATCCTTCAGGCGGTTGTGCCATCTAGTCTAGTGACACTGAGTCCCAATTGATGCTCTTCAACTTAGTGGGGGGTTGGGGGCACAAACCAAATTACACAGCACTATCTAATCATATTTGTGTGCCGGTCACTTTTCATTTATTCCGAGGATGTCACTAAACGTTCAAGTTGTAATCTTCCTTTCTTCGAGTGCTCCCTCACTTTCTTGGTTTTCTTGTTTTCACGAGTTTTCCAAACTGAAATGAACTCAATTAACAGTGTTTTCAATAATATCGTTTTCTCCGATCTACGGTACTTCTCGACTTCCGTACCTATAAGAATCTTAGGTCTTCTAACCTGAAGTTATCACAGGATTCATCTTCAAATTCAGTCCAGAGTTACATCCAATTGCAACTTACCTCAACATTCATGCCCTGATTCAGGATTGTCATCATATTCATCCTCGGAAGACGTACTGATTCCAGATTCAACCAGAGATGTGGATACAGAAATCGTCACCATTTAGCACCTTATGTCCAGAATCGTTCCTTATGTTATTTTGGAACGTTTTAGCACTTCCCCGATTAACCGTTGAGTCTTTCTTCAAGCTACTCACAACTAGATTGTGGTTATGGACTCCGAACCACTGTGTCTAAGAGGTGACTGTCTCTGTAACGATTTTTGGAGGTACTGAAGAGGAAGTTAAATAATAACAAGTAGAAAGAGATGTTATTTGATTTAACTTACATATTTCCGGAACAAACTGATAAGTACAGGTACACAATGCACAAACATTATATAGTGACGGAGTAGTTTTATGATACATGTACATAAATGTTCATGTCTTTACGTATCAAATGCATGGAAAAGGAGAAAATGAAGTAAAATTATACACACATTTTCCTCAAAGTGACATAAATTGATGTGTAAATTCATTGGAAACAAGTACGTACATTTTTCTTTTGGCATCAATAAACAAATACAGAAAACAAAACAAAAGTAACAAGAACAAATCACTCGCACATACCAATAAGCAACTTATCAATTACCCCAAAAGTTATCCCAGTGCATGCTCTCTCCAGGTCAGCTTCTCATTAATAAGAACAACAAGAAATTTTGTAACTTGAAATTTTTCAATAGTGATATCATTAATACTAATGTTCAACTCAGATTTGAAAAAAAAATTGATTTGAAAAAAATCATGTAATGTGTCTTTGAGGTATTAAGGGATCGCTTGTTAATTGCAAACCAGACGTTAGCCTTTTGAGTTCCTTGATTATTAAACTACAAAGTTTCTTAACTCGTGATGCAAATAAAACATATTTGTGTGTCAACAAATAAAACAAATGTCAACATATTGGATATATTAAAACATCGTTGTACAGTGGGGTAACTTAGGACCTACTATAGAACTTGTGGTACTCCACAATTAACATCAGAATAGCTAGATCTAATATTACTTAGTCGTATATACTGATTCCTGTCTGCAAGCTGACTTGATATCCAGTCATACGCTAATTGTCAATAGATGATGCGATATTTTCAAAGAGTTTCAACAATGGATGTAGAACTACCTGATCTGAATTCATACTTGCTTTTTCCAAACACTTTCTGAAGTGGCCTAGAAAAATGTGGTAACAGTCAAACTGGTCTATACTTGGGGACAAATTTTTGTCACCACATTAACAAATTGGTGTTACATTTGCTACTTTCACGGTTATCTGGAAATATACCACTTGAAAAGGATTTATTTCAAATACACGTGGACGGACGCAGAACATGTTATATGATTCTTTTTACAAGTGCCATACTCATATCATTACAATCAAGTGAATTTTTATTATTTAGCTTCATTACGGTAGTAAGACCTTCGCATTCATTTGAACCCTCTTAAAAACATTGATGTAACAGTTTTATCTGTTATTCTCTGGTATTGGCAGCCAGCTTTGGTCCCACACTTACCTAAACTAATGCCATTAAAACCATCAGCAATGTCCCGTAACCTCGTTACCATCATTAATGAAAGAATCTGGAAGTAAACTTTGTTTCTTTAATTGCTTTTTTTTCACAATGAATGGAGTTCAACACCTTTTAACTTTTTTTTTACATCATTCCTGTTGCCCTCTATAAGTTTTGTGAAATAATCTTTTTTATGAATATTAAGCATTAATATTCAGCATATATATATAGGTTTGACTGGGAAACTGTCCAGCTTCACAAGGGTGATCTTTTTATGACATTGGAAACTGCGACAGATTAAAAACACAATTAAAACAAGGTGTTCATAAAGTTGTGAAATCGTTGATTCGAGGTTTTGATTCTCCCTACGTGCACCTGTTGCACCTTATGCAGTATATACGAGTATGTGGCTAGGGGGTAGAATCCATAGCAGAACAGTCGACATATTCATTTCACACAGGGCGCATTGGCAATATGCTTCCCCGAACTGTCGATCAAAAGATTGGATATAAATGATGGAATGTATTGTAGAAATACTGTTCCTCTATTTTTTCCAACCATAACGTTGAATTGAAAAAATAAATCCCCAAAAAGTATTGGCTGTCAATGCCTACTAAAGCTATTGCCAATACGAACCAATATTCTTTCACGTTACTATACAAAATTATGTCAATTCTACTACTTAAAAGTACGTCGTTTTCCTTTTTTTTTTCCGTTAGAAATGTTTCACCACGGGTGCATGCAACAAGCTCA
>VJOZ01010982.1:0-21282 GCA_009801055.1 Stichopus horrens | reverse complement strand
ACACACACACACACAACCTGTGCACACACAGACACAAACACACGTTTGTGTTACGTTCAAAGGGAGCACTTCACATGAGAATTAACCCAAACATTCATTCTAACTCATGTCGAATTTGAACATGGTTTTTTGAGAGGACCTGCAAAAAAGTCCCCATTAGACAGATTTAAGTCCTCACAAGGCGAGCAATATATAGATATATATAAAGTCCTCATTCTGGCAGGAAAACTAACTCTCAATTTCTCTCTCTTAAAGTAATAATTGCAATCGTTTTTTACAATCATTTCACTCTCAACTGGTATAATATTTCTGATGTTTACAAAGTCTGTGATTTATGTTTTTACTTTTTTTTGTCGATTTTCGGTCAAAGGATAGTTACCCTGACTTCAGTCCCAAAGAAGAGATGCCTTCAACAATCCTGGCATGTCGGAATGGAATGCTCTGATGTATGCAAGCGTATATAAATGACAAATCAACTACAAATCAATAAATTCAAACATTCAAACATTCTTTTTATCTCATAAGAAAAGAAATTTGTGACTGTTAGATGAAAAGCAATGCTAATCTTTGGCAGTCTCAAAACATCTGTACATCATCAAAGAGGTCAGTACATGTAGACTAAAACACGTCGTAAAAACTATTTCAAAAACAAAAAAAAGTCATAAATATATGAAGTCAAGCAGTTCATAGCTACATATTTATGAGAGTGATTCTTCAATTAAGTTCGATGTTATTGCACAACATTTATTGGTCGCATATGGTAGAGGTTTGACAATCAGATCATTAAATATTTTCCCTTTTTATGTTCAACACCAAATATCCATGGCCTCATATTACTACCGGTATATAAACATCTAAGAAATCAGAGGGATGGAAATTGTGACCTTTTATTTGTGAGGAATGAGGAGTATGGAGGGTGGCACTATACAATCATGGGCTCTGCTGATCAATTAGGGGATCCTCAATGTCATCAAGAGGATCCAGAGTACTTGAAATAATGTGCATAAATTCATGAATGAACATTTGTAAACTACGTAAAAACATGTCTTCCTGCTTAAACAAATGCCTCAGATTTAAAGTTACATAAAAGATAATCTCAGCCCTGATTAGGTCATTTAACAGAATAGCTGAACAGTTTATGCATAGGTTGTTGTATCTGTCCAAAGGATCGAGTTCCTTTGCAAAATGACATGTCCAATCGGATATTGCAATTTGAGATGGCACTCCACGGAACCAGTCAAAATCCTCGGTTGATAAAACGTGGTTTGACAATCTTGAATTTGCAAGCTTCAATTTACGTATCCAAGTTGCCTCTGCACTTATGCAATGGTCTTTTGGACAAGTTAAAGTTTAGACAATGCTTGTAAACTACTAAAGGCACACATCTGAAAGGATAGCAAAAGTATAACCCTTTAGGTGAGGCAAAGAAATCCAGCAGTTCATAGCACAATCACCAGATGGCTGCCAGCTAAGTATCACAACTACAACAAAACTGAAGACATTCTGCTCCTCAGGGAACATTGCCAAATCATAACCTGACACGTCGTCGACACAGGGAACTCACCTATTGTGTAATGAAGATGAAAACACTGAATGCATTCATGACTCCATGGTGCAGAATAGTGATGCACAGGTAACTATCTGGGTGATTGGAGGAAGGTAGGATCATGACGCATGGCATATCAAAATACATTAACTGAATAGGAAAGCTATTGAGTGAGAAAGTTCCTCCATGTTATCTTCTACAACATGAATGCAAAAAGCCAAGCCACAGAAGGTTGTTATTCATTCAGATCATCCACTCTACCCTCTGGCTCGGCCACCAAGATCTGGGGCAGTGGAAATGCCCACGTTCTGCACAAACCAAAGACAAAACAATCTATTCCCGATGTGGAGTGCCACATGGAAATAATGTCTCTTCAAGTTTCCCATCCTGCAATTAATACCTGCCACTAAAACATTAAAAAATATGCCAATGTTCAGCCTTAATTTTTATTGTGATGTTAGTGATGCAGCCTGTGGTACATGACTGGCAAAGTGCAACTGATCTGTAATCCAGCCAGAGGGGTCAGGTTGGCAACGGCTGATCTAAGGACATTAAATGTCAGCTTATATAAGACAGCCTGCAGGGATCAGTATTACAAAGGGTTTAAAAACTTTAAAACCATAAACTACACTGACTCTTCTAGCTTCCGTGCATCGTGCACTGAATGTCTCACCCAACTTTGGAAATGTGGCAATAGGTCATACTGTCAAATCTTTCCGACACCTACCTAGTCACTCATGTGGAATGAGATCCCTTTAAAAAGTAATTTACCTTGAAAAAAAGTGACCACTTTTCAAGTACCGTGCTACGATACCTCTATGGGGGCAAACCCCCCCCCCGTTTCTCTGTTGCAGATGTAGACACGTATCGCATGGTCATAATTGGCCAGGTAGTACTTTGCAGTACTTTGGTGCTAGGTAGTACCCTGTAGTGCTCTGGTACTAGGTAGTACTAGGCAGTACTCTGTAGTACTCTGGTACTTGGTAGAACTAGGTAGTACTCTGTAGTATTCTGGCACTATGTAGTACTAGGTAGTACTCTGTGGTATTCTAGTACTAGGTAGTACTAGGTAGTACTCTGTTGTACTCTGGTACTAGGTAGTACTCTGCAGTGCTGTGTCACATTCATCAATAATTTCTGTTTCCTTGCAGGTCACACTCACTCTTATTCCTGAACATCTACTAAAACAAATCATGATTTACTAACAGTAACTGTAAAAGAACATTCAATATTAGAAAAGACCAAAATAAAAAGTAAAAATAGCAGTAAATCATGTTGCCATGATCAATGTGAAAGGTAACAAAATATCTAGATATTGTGAACTGATGTGAACCCACCAGCCACTTCCATAAAATAAAATTTTCCACTTTAGGGAACATGTGCAGTATATGCTCAAATCTGGTAAAACAAAAATATCGCAAAATGTTTTAAGAAATAACATAAAGTAAAATATCACACAAAACTTGAATTAACTCTTAAATAAAGCTTTAATTATATATCTTTGCCACATTATTTGGTATATCTGTTATAACCTTTCCCTTCCTCCATTCCTATCGTTGTTAAACATTCCACAAGGTTCTATAATATTTGGTTTTCTGTTTCAATATATCAGAAAAGAAAAAAAAATGCATCACAGAGCTGCTGGACCAGGGAAGATTTTGTCACATGTAAGCTTGTCGGCAGTGTCCCCTAATTTTGTCTTTTCTTTAGAGAATACTTACTACCTCTACAGCAATCCCTCCGAGACCCACCTGACTAATTTGTGCCTTAATAGCATTCTTTGGCTTGGATAACTACATTAGATGACTATTGCATGCAAATTTCAAATTCCAAAATTTTCTGATGCTTTCAAAGGATGTAGCTTAAAAGATTGAATCTATTGTGCAAAAAAAAAACAGGCAAATAACCTTTTTTTACTCACACAGGCCAAACCACTAACTCTAAACATAAATCTAATCACTATCATTGATTGGCTTAAATCTTGTGTGTGCCAGTACCTACATTTTGTTCACATTTACCACAACTACCTTACTTCTAGGTTTCAAACTCGTAAGTGATATCCATAGTTCTAAGGGAGAGGTATGTATAAAATTCTCACAGGAAGAGGTGTGTATGAAATTCTCAATTGCCTTCGAAATAAAGCTTAAGTAAACAAAGGATTAACATAAGACATATCACAGGGATCCATCTCTTGGAGTCACAAATTTGCATACATGGTGCCATGTTTATTCATGATGTAGGTGTGAGATAGGAATTTGCCTGTAAAATTGTCAGTATTTGACAGATTTTGATGGAGTTTGTGAATGTTTTCAACAAACAAAGCTAATGAAATGTCATTTTCATGTCACACAATCTGTGAAACACTTGAGTAGGGGTGCACTGACTACTTTATATTCCACAAATCCACAACATGCTGAGTGAAGAGTCTTTGCCTTGACTTTAGTACCCTAAAAGAGTGCGGACCAGTGTAGGAATCAATGGTCCCGTTGAAAAGCAAATTATTAGGCATGAATCTCTCAGATCATATACTTGATGGGATACATCACGTCACCCTCATCCTTCTTCACGGCAATCAAGGTAGATCTACTTCACACAATGTCTTCATAATAAATGACACCTGAACTAGATGTATATTTTTCATTTACTCTGTGAAATAAATTTTCTTTCTCAGTAGTGGCATGGGTGCATCCTTCCTGGGTGGGCGGGGGAGAGGAGCGCAGCTCAAGCAGTCACCTTTATCACTCGCATGCTAGCTAAAATTATGGGAAGACTTAGTGGAGCGACACCACCTCTTGGTGTAGAGCATATCAGAACAATTCTGGATAAAAACAACCTCCTAGACTGCAAGAAATGGGGGACTCATGCACCCACAAAAGTCACTGCTGGGGGAGTCATGGCACCCCCCTCCCCCCATGACACTGTGACTCTCTTTTCTACCTGCCATTTTCATGATGAATAAAATAGAGCATTGAACAGACAATGCAATGGAGTACGTTTCTTTTATCTTTGGTATCAATAGTACTTTGTGTCTTCTACTGTAAATTTACAACACTGTACTTGACACTGTAGTAATTTGCTCCATCCACACACTTCACCAAATACCAATAATATAATGACTGTAATAGATAGATTGTCTACTATATGCTGCTTTCACTGCATTATTAGTTGTCTACTACCCCACAACGTATGTTGTAGTCCTTCTACTGTCTTCAGTCCCGTACCAAGAATTCCCTATCTACCATTGCAAAGTTACAATATGTGCTGAGTGCGTGGTATTTTGTTCTGTCGAAATGCTTCAACTTACACCCATAATTTAATATAACAACTGGAACAGGTAGTGTCTAGAAAATACTGTTTGCCCTGTGATAAGTTACTGTCTACTATCTACAGTACATTGTGTCCTGTCTCTATCTTCATTACAATAGCAGGTGCTCTCTATATACAACTGTACATTTACAACACGTACTGTGATTAGTGCCTCGTATTTTGTTCTTTCACACAAACTCCAATTAACATCCATAATACAATGACTGTAGTAGGTAGAGTGTCTACCATTCACTGTTTTCACTGTAATAACCAGTTGTCTACTACTTCTGGTATATCATATACTCTCCCTACTATATTGGATACCACACCATACCTTCTCTCGGTACAGTAGGTTGGCAACACTGTACATAGCGCTCAGCATTTTGTTCTGTCATAATATCACAATTTCAATGGTATTTTATTATCTACTACTTCCACTCTTGTGATGCACTGTCTACCAACTTCGGGATATCAAGTGTTCTCTTCCTAATATCTTCAGAACCATACTCAGTATTCTGCCTATTACTGCAATGAGCTTTACATTTTGTTCGGCATTCAAATGCCATTTACCACTGAGGTGTACCATTCCTCCCACATTCAGTGTAAACAGGAACACATATGTACACTATCTACTGCTTTCACTATCTAGTATCTACCTTTTTCACTGTGGTAGGATGTTTGTAGTTGCACTTGTAGATAGGAATTACACCATTGTCTTTCTACTACTTTCTCTTGAATACTTTAGGTTTTGTTTTGTCTGAGTTCATTCAGCATGAATACCTGAATGTTGGACATTACCCCNNCCCCTTAACAACGACTGTCAGTATTTAACATTCGATGGGTACCTTATTCTGTGTCCTATTTTTATTTGTGAGAAGTTTTCCTTACATTCAACCATCACTCGTAGACTCTCACCTTTTCTGTGAAACATATTTTCTTTCAATACCATACAATTTTCTGCCTACATGATATTTATTCTATGAAAGTACTTTCAATTTCTGCAGTAATTTTTTTAAATAAATAAACAAATAAATGAAAGAAATGCTACATAATTCTCTCCAAAATTCAAAATGTGAATAAAGACTCTATCATAAAGTTGTATCTATGTTTCATTGAATAGAATGCCTGAAGCAATATTTCCATAGCCCATAACTCCCATCAGTAATTCTCATAGCTTTAATTTGATCAAAATCGGAGGTTAATAAATATGTAATAATAATCATCTACAAACTTCAAATATCACAATGATGTATGTAAAAAAGCAACAAAGAAAAGAAGAAATATTTACAAAATACAAACTTACAGAATTCAACAAGTTTTAAAGCAATACTAAAACTATTAAATAGTGTATAAATAATCTACTCAAGATTTATGAACGTTTCTGAGAAAACAAATATAATGTGACAATTTGAGTCCATTGCAATAAATTGGTGTATAGCTGCCTGTCACTGAGCACTTTCGAGTGTATATGGAACTTGGAAATACCAGTTTAAAGGAAGATTTAGCAATCAACTGAACATGTTAAAACATGTAGTTCACCGTTCATTTTGAGGATGAATTTTTCAGTGGGGGAACTTGATCTTAGTGCAGTGGTCCTCAGCTGGCGGTGTAGAGAATATCAGAAACTAATGGTTTGTGTCAATGAAGCTGAATATTCATGACTTTATATTGCAATCAAGCCAGGTGTGTGATGCATGTTAACAGACCAAGTGTGACTTGAACAAACCATTTCAGGACCATAAAAGCTCAATAATATTACCCTCATGACACCACCAAAGCTTGGGCCGAGCATTTCCTTGCCACTGTATATAATATATCAATGAAGCCCCCTGAGTATTACACAACAATTTGATTCTACTCCATTTTCACCACACCGTCCCCAAGATATAACATCACCAGGGTTCTAGCCAGGCCAGCTGCTTGCTGACCAGGAGGAAGAGCATATCCACAGACTACCAGCCAGTGCAAAATTTACATACAGGAAGTTAAGAAACAACAGGTTCAAACGTAAAACTTGCCAAACAACATAGAAAAAATATTGCACCTTGTGTCATCTCAGCAAATTCTATATGAAAAGGAAAAACGGGATGGAAACAACCCCGCTTCTTATTCTCCTCCTCGAGGACAAGTTTCACAAGAAGACCCGCAAAGAAAGCAGTACAGTAGGGAATCAGTGCCCTCTTGCTAGAAGCCTTTAACACCACGACAACTTGAGTTGTTGAACCTTTTCTGCACTAATGAATTATTTCCAAAGAGCTGTTTAGTATGAAGCCCACACAATGGACACCGTGTATTACTCATGTACTAGCTCTGACTGCATTTGAAATACCAATGTCCTCCAACTGCTGTTCTGATTCCAACGCAAACTGCACACAGATTGCATGCTATTCAAATTCATGTATGCTAACATTATCACTAAATACTTCTTTTCCTTACAAGCTTTTCTGAGCAGGTCACAAAATGCGACAAAAGACTCATAAATGTAGCAACAGTAGATCTCAGATGAGATAAATCTGGAATTGTTTGCTGGTGTTACAGTATGGTGTGTCTATTAAAAGATGGCACATATCAACACTTGTTTGGAAGGTTGTTTGGTATCAAGACGAACTTCAGCAGATCATTTCAATACTGCTGTCCAAACGCCACTGCGCAACATGCAAACCCCAACAGTTTGTGTCAAACAATAACCTCCTAGGAGTGAAGTCAATCACCGATGCCAAGTCACACTTGAGTTATATTAACCTCAGTGCCACTGCCAAAATGCCACCTCCCAATATTCCCTACCTTTTTTCCTCTAGGATTACTCCCTCTTTATGAAGTCTCGCACAATACTTGGCTTAATCATTCTTCACTTTGTCTTGTGCACTGATACAAAAGATTGTTGTCCGAATGTTTCAACCCATAATGCATTGCACTATAATGCTTCACCGAGGCTGTTACAATCTATGAATACTTTTACCCATTGCATTTACAGTAGCAGGGATCTGTCAACATTGATATCTTTTAGCAATGATGCTGCTCTCCTATTGGTATTTGTATACCTTAGCTTTGCACGTATCCCTTGTTGGATTACCTTAGTGTCCAACAGCCTACACTTCAAACCTTTATGTCGATTTGTATTGCACTGTGCTCTGCTGCTTATTTTAATTTTGTGTGAGGCAGGGGGGTGGATTGTTCACTTTGGCATGTGTTGATGTCTGTAACTGTCGTGTTACATGTGTGCTAGTTTACAAATTACCTTAACAGGTGTCCAAGAATTATTTTTGGGGGTTTCCTTTCATTTCAGTTTTACCATATAGTGAACTACCAGTGCACTGCATACAAATGCACGTAACCTGTCGTAGAGCTATTCATTTGTCTAGTGGTTACCTAACATTGAATATCATCAGGAATATGTGAAAAGAGCAAAATACTGGTAAACCTAGACCTAGCTTTGAGCAACTTCATAGATTGGATCAATTCTGAGGCCAGCTGGTATCCTGCCTGCTCTAGCCACCTGATACCACAGCAGCACTAGATGAATATTTCAATAACACTGAACCATCTCAAAGAGACACCCTTCAACATGTTTGCTCGGAATCATTGTCACACCAGGGATGTGTGGGTGCCTTTGCGTTTCCTTCCGTGTGGATCTCCTTCGGAGCCAATGGCATCCAGACGAACCTCCAGTTCCTTCTTGCCGTCTGATCCACCGGTGCCTCCATAGGAGTGTCCTTTCAGCCAATCCGGAGGAGGCTGAAACTCCAGTCGCATCACTCTCAGGTCCGGGGGTGTGACCTCGGCTGAGAGTAGGCACTCTTGGTCCTGGTCAAAGGATGGCTCCTCCGGCTGGTAGATATCTTGAAGGGGCAGATGCATCATCCTCTTCATGCCCTGAATAGAAAGAGGCGGATGGTCACCACTGGAGTTGCTCCCTGATCTTCCCTGATGTCTTGGATGGGGGTCCATTGGAACTGAAGCTTGGGGAGTGGAAAGGAGGTAGGGTGGAGCATGAATTAGTCTCATGACGTGAGATGTCAAAGTCATACAGCTTTTGTCAAATCTTCATAATACTGACAAAATGTTCACAGAACAGAAACCAGAAATCTGAAAGGCTTTGTGATTCCTAACCACTTGAATAAATTACAACAAACATAAATTTCCCACATGACAAGTTTAAGATCAATTACACTTATTCTTCTTGGTTTTCACCTCCCGCTAATTTGCGAGAGGCGAATAATATAGTATAAATATAATAATAATATATATATAAAGTCAATATCTGAAGCATGACAGGCTTCCAGTGACAATTTGGGAGCCAAACACTGGAATAGGTAGCCCCAGACATACAGCACAGTACGGGCAATCAACACTCAAAGTAAGACATCGGTCAAGGTTACCCCTCTGTAGATATTGTTTGGACAAAGTTTTCACAGTTTGACATCTGGTGAGCTAATATGACCTTTGACCTCAACAAAAAAAAGCAATAGGAATCATCTACTTTACATGGACACTACAGATACTGAGGAAAGTTTACCTTTTGAGGGATATTGTTTTACAATGTTTTCACATTTAACCTCTGGTTACTTTTGACTTTTAGTTACTAAATATGACCCATCTACAAACCAAGTATCAGGTCAGTCAAGCTTATGCTTCTTGAGATATCAAGTTTACAAGTTTTCACAGTTTAACCTCTGATGACTTCAAATGACCTTTGACCTACACCAAAACCAATAGGGATCATCTACTCATTATGACCAACCCACACACCAAGTATGAGATCAGTCAAGGTTACCTTTCTTGAGATATTGTGTTTACAAGATTTTCGGTTTGACCTCTGATACCCTCAAATGACCTGTGACCTCTGCCAAAAACAGTGGGGAATATCTACTCAGTATGACCAACCCACACACCAAATATGAGATCAGTCACGGTTACCTTTCTTGAGATATTATGTTAACAAGGTTTTCAGTTTGACTTCTGATACCCTCAAATGACCTGTGACCTCCACCAAAAACAGTAGGGATTATCTACTCAGTATGACCAACCCAAACACCAAGTATGAGGTCAGTCATAGTTATCCTTCTTCAGATAACATGTTTACAAAAAAGCATCACATACATACACACACACCAATACATACACAAACACACACACAACATCACTATCACATAGATCTTCCGTCTTTTGGCAAGGAATCAAAAAGTGACCTAAATGAACTCACAGAAATTTCTCATTGTTACGATGATACTCCTGTCCAAAACTAAATTCTAACAGTTTAAACAGAAACAAGACCAAAGAAGTCTGGTATGTACAGCTGTACATTTTGACATCATACAATGGAAATGCTACCAGTTGATTTTATTAACTGATTTTTACAATAAAAGTGGTTCTGAGGCAATGAAGTTATGTTTTCTTCATACGCTACTACCATTGTGTCCTGTTTTCTGGTCGATCGTTTTGACCTCTTTTTGTTGTTATCAGGGCCTGAAGGGACTGAGCCAAACATACATCTTACCCATCCTAAGGCAAGGTGTCAAAAATTTCTCTAGAGGTCTTCCTTATCTTCCTTACAAGCATTTATTTTTTTTAATTCTGAGTCTAGCCGCTCAAAGCAACAGATGACTGGATGGGGCCTCTACATAGCGGCACTTTTTTCCATTATCAAATAAGATCAACATATCTTCAAATGAATTCTCTTTGCAATCATATACTGCACAGGATATAGATCTGTATAAAACCCTTTTATGGGTTGTTGCACGTCTCTCCGAGAACCTACATTATTCCAAACAAACATGATCAGCGACAAAATGATTAGAAAGAGATTGTTTCAAGCAACCAGACAAAATTGACAAGGTTTATAGCATTACAAACCAGGCTGCGTGGTCGTAACCCCGATGCTAAGATTCCCTAAGCTGGATTCTGGTAAGCACTCAAGGTATTAAATTGCAAGTGCTTGAGAACTGAGATGCCGAGCACCTGAGCTTGGCATCTCAACCAGGAGACATTGGCATCTGAGACGATGCCCTCCAGAGGATTTTAAATTTCAGGCAACCAAAAGATCAACCAGGCTACCAAACAAGACAAAATGTTCACATAAATGATGGTGTTGTTGGTCAATAGGGACATGATTGAATGTTCCCACCCCTGTCTTCTCTCCCTATTTCTGCTTTAACAGGGCAATTTGCTACATCTAGAGGAGTCTAATGAAGAAATCATGCTGAGGAGAAGTATGTGTCTCCTGGAGATGCAGACATATCTCTGCCCCTTCCCTGGTCACTCTCCCCTCCCCCCTTTCTTCCACACATCCTTTCACTCTACAGTGACATCCTGTTTCAAGAAAGAATACACAGATTCACAAGTATCAAGGATAAAAATAGGATAAAAAAGGATGAAAATACTCACTGGAAGATGTAGCTTCATCCTCCACCGTCTCCACGAAGTGTTTATAGCCTCCGTCGCGCCTTTTATTGATAGAAATGACAATGAAGTAGAGCACTGCACTGACAATACTGACTAAGGCAGACAACCGGAAGAGCAGCTTGGCACCAAAGTACTCGTAGATGAAACCACCAGAGAGAGCTCCGAGCCCCTTCCCTGAATGGGGTCAAGGGGGATCACAACATCATAACAAAGCGAAGGTGTTTTATACTCTAACTCATGATATAAAACTTTAATATTGAACATACTGCCAATCAGTGCATGCAGTGTATCTAATGTTAGTGTGTTAGAAGCCAAAACTTAAGTGGAAAAGATGAACAAAATGGAAGGAATGAATCTAGCAAAGCTTAGAATGTTGTATATTTCAGAGTGTCAAGACCAATAATTCAGATTACATGACAAAATGTGCACAATGAAAATGTGTAAAAAAAAAAAATGCATTCTGATGTCAAAGTGAAGGAAAACATCAAATAAAATCTAATGACCACTGAAAGAGCCTTCGATAAATATGTCCTACTCGTACCATCAATTATTAGTAAGACTGATATATGTAAAACAGGTTTGAGAACTTGTATTGATATTGGCTACTGGCATAAGATTCAAATAATATGAAAGTTTGAGGCTGAGTTTGTAAGTGGATTTGAATGACAAAAGAAGGTGCTGTCCCATGTTACTCCAACACGAACATAATCAGCAGAATTTTGGGGCCAACAAACTGTTGTACAGCACAAACATGGGTGTAAAGCAATGATGATGATGTGTCTTACGGCTGCACTCATCAAGGGAGGGGGTAAAATTTGCAACTTCATTTGGCAAATGGAACTTAAAGTCATATTTTGGTGAGAAACTACCCTGATGAGGAACTGAAAATGAACATCTGCTTTGGTTTATAGACGAGCTCTGCTAAACTCTTCTAAGTCCCCATAACTAGTGTATGTTTGATCTTCACTTTCTGCAGAACTTTAAGGTTGTCTTTATACAAACTCTGCCTCAGGCTTCAAATTTTTGCCTAAAAGGTAGAAGTGACAGATGGAAAGATGTACTCACCTAATCCCATGTATAAAGCAGTGAATATTTTGAGAAGAGGGTTAGCAAGGCCAGGTGGAGCTATATGGTTAGCATAGAAGGAGCAGCCTGCCCATGAAGCACCGTAGGTTATTCCATGTAAGAGTTCAAATGGAATCACCAGCCACGAAATGTTTATGAGTGAATAAGCCCCAAACCTCACTGCATAACAGACCAGAGCAATGACTATTATGCCATCGTGGCCCACGTGTTGAGCTATCGTCCCTGAGATATACAGGAATGGGACTTCTGCCAGGCATGACAACGTCATGGTTAACCCCATCAGAGAGTAAGGACCCTGCAGATCCTCTAGATAGAGCAATAGGTAAGTTCCCAAGATTCCGAAAGAAAAGCCCATCACCAGAGCGAGGGAAAAGAAAACGAGGACTTCCGTTTTGAGCAGGACTCTGCTTAATCCATTTACGCTCGCCACAGCACCCTGGACTGGGAAGCGCAAGCAACCCACAGAAACTGTCGCAATGCTCACCAATGATGCGGATAAATAAAAGCAGGTGGAGAAGTCCCCCGACAGTGTGACGTCGAGTAGCATGCCAGAGATGAGAGCGAACACCCCCCATCCGACAGAGCCCCAAAGTCTCTCTTTGTTGTAACGGATGCGGCTCCCCTCCAGGAGCTGGAGGGACGTGGCATCCAGAATGGGGAAGATCCCGCAACGGAAGAACGACGACGTCAGAAGCAGCACGGCAACTAGGAGGAAAGTGATCCAATTACTGCTCCATAAGTAGATGCCCCCTCCTTCGGCTGTGGCTTTGGAGATGTGAGAATCGTCACAGCACATGTGCAACGTTGAGGAGATATCATCCATCAGACAACAGATGCTGCACTGTGATTCTGTTACCAAATTTTCGAGGACATACACATCTTCTTGGCAGGGCAGTTTCAAGTTTATGGGAGACCAGATGCACATTTCAGGTGGTTGTGTGGACTGGATGAACAGATGATTTCTATTTACAGAGCTTTTGCATAACGAAGGTGGGATGGCATGGCAGGCATAGACTTTCTTGTCCGAGAAATTACCCGCAGTCGATATATTGCAAAACAGTGGCTGCTCTTTAGTACTGGTGGTGAGATCCTCTGCGCCGAACGGCGGTGGATCCGAGTGAAAGTTAGTCGTTAAATTGGTGAATGTACAAGAAGAATGAGAAAAGCAGGCGATTGGAGAAAGAATGGATGGTATGAAGAGAATACAAAAAGCAAATGTTGTTGCAGCTACAAGTGTCACCAACAGCAGTACCTTGTGTTGGGGGATCTTGTTGGCCATGTAGCTCCAAAGAGGTGTAAACATCATCAGGGCTATTGCCTCCATCCCGCGTATCAAGCCGACCTGACTCTCTGAAAGGCCTTTGTGTCTCATGAAGACTGGCAAATATGGCATGAGGCAGGAGAGTCCTGTACAAAGAGATAGTGGAAAGACTATATGCAACTTTATGGCTCCCTTCTTGAATGATTTATCAATTTTGACTAAGTCAACTCTGCAGTGAAGAGTCAAATCCACTTCTACATTAGACAATAGAAACACAATAAATGTATACCTTACCCTCCGTCAAGTGACTTAGAATGCAAATTTGGTAACCTTGTGCTATTATATATCGACATCACACATACTGATTACACCATATCAAATACTGTCCTAACGCCTAAGGTTACTAGACACTGTAACTGGGGCAAATATAGCAGATTGCAGAGAAGGACAGATAGTGAAGAGACATAGGTCTACTTTTAGGCATGTTTCACGATGTACATGACAGTACTCAGATATTACAAATTCTTTGTCGACGAGGAGGACATGAGCCTATTGTGTGCTAACTATAGCTGCAAGTAATGTTCCTTCACCTTTAGAAGAAAAGATATTTGAATATTCAAGAGGTGCACTTACTAAGAATTCCTTTGAATTACCTTAGGTTTGATCACACTAATTCAGTGACTATTAAAGAAGACTTCAAATTGCTGTTCTTTCACAATCAACAGGACCCATCAAGTTGTCACTAGTCAAATGTCTCTCTTTCAACATTTATTTGCATCTGATGTTGCACATCTGTAATATTTTATAGTGGGTAAAAAATAACAAGAAATATAGCATAACAAGGTTATTACAGTACCTGCTAGATAGAAGAAATAAATAACCCTGATGAAGACTTGCTGCCTCTTGATCTCCATCCTGTGGTTCAAAGCTTATAGTTCTGAGGAATTACCAACGGATGAAGCGAAACTAGATCAGCCCTGCTGCAATCACATTGTTCATCCTGCTGTAACAAATTAATAAACTTCAGTGAAGTTCTATCAGCATATACTGCAATAACTGCTCTTTAAGGCAATGAAATCAGTGATATGTACAGTAGGTGCTCAATACACACACTTTTTTTAGGCAGAAATGCCACAAACTTGGTTGCAATTAAGGACAAGTCAAACCAAATTTGCAACATCTGCTCAGGGAATTACTTATGAAAATATCAGTCACATGGCAAACCATATTCACTCCACTGTTATCAACAAGACAGTACATACGTCCTGTCAAAACTCTGATGAGAATTAAAACAGTTAGCATACATATTAAGTAGGACCTACAAAAGGCTCATTGTTATATGCAAAGCACTGCTGGTATATCAGCTAAGGCACATCAGTAGGAATACAACATATACAGATCTGCACTCACAAAACAAACTTCCAAACATGAAAATTTCTGAGGATATGCTAAACTCTGGAATGTTTCATAATAGTTCAGCTGGTTGTATACTGCATGCAACTTATACGCTACAATGCAGTTCCCCTGTGTTGAGAACAGCCTACTTGGTCTGCTAAAAATTATGTCATTACAAACGGCAGTTAGTCTCTATCTCAAGCAAACAAGTTCAACATCACAATGTTCCATGCATTTTTGAAGTTTTGATAGGTACAATGTCATTTCTTTTTTTGTGACATTCAGTGTTTTAAGTTGTAACTTAGGACATTGCTCACTGCAAGATCCAGAGAAAAAAAAATGGAAATTATATTTACCATGAATTCTACAATCAAATTAAAGACTGTGACATATGAGACAAAATGTTACATATGGGACAATGTGCGTGGAAAAATATTGTAGGTCTCATTGTGACGTCTGTTGGAAATATTCCAGTGCTTACAAATTGTTTTGATGAATAGACTGTACATGCCAATGGTAGCCCTTGCAGTACATGCCAAAGAAGCACAAATCTAGCATCAAATAATCTTTTGACTGACCACCAGTTGACACGAAGTTCTGCTAAACTGTGCGGAATAAACAACAGGAGTCATTCCTACAGTAACAGTAACCTGGATACTGAACCAGTAATTAATTGACCTCCATTCCGTTGGTATTCACAATTTCACAATATAAACTAGCAGAGGAAGTATTTATCAAAATGCTATCTACAGTGTATTAAGTTAAACTTCTCAATTCAAAAGCAGTCTTTGGGCCCCCCCACACATACACTGAATAAACGTGATTGCAAGAATGTGAAATCAGGCCTTGAATTCTGAGGTGTGCGATTTTGATCACACAAAATCGCTCCCCTCAAATCACTGCAAGGAGTGCGATTTTTTGCACACCTACATAAGAATGGGAAATCGCATAAATCTATTACAGTTTAATAAAATAGCACAGCTACAGTACCACACTCCTTAATTTTCTGAGGAACATGTGATTTGTAGCACACCTGGAAAATAAAAAAAAAACACAAGGCCTGCAAATCCACCTTTATTACAAAGTATATGCTAAGCCATTATACCACTGCTCATTGTCCTGTCGATCAATGCATTGCAGTTCAGGCTTCAGAGAATTTGTCTTCATAAATTTTTTTGAGAGAGATTAAGAGCATGCTGTAGGTAGGATACATTTGTGAGGACGTATTTTTTTTGGGGGGGTGCATGCAAGTGCCCCCACACCTGAAACTCCATGGGTGTGACTGCAACGATGACTGCGCCTCCACTCCGGATTGGAGGCTCAATGGACTTCAGAAAAATATACAAAATGATATAATTCCACCTTCATACACTGCCACTGCAACTAAAACTGCACCTCCACCCCAGATTGGAGGCTTAGTGGACTTAAAAATTTTTCCTAAAACAATAGACACAGAATGCATGCCCAGTCGGTCACTGAGACTGCGACTCAGGGTCTTTTAGGACGAGTTTAAATGGGGTGTTGTATTCTGCAGTTACCCTGCACTCCCTTTTGTGTAAGCAAGCAACACTTTTCAGTCCCTGAAATGTCCGCTAAGTCACACTGCAAAATGATGGGCCCAACCCAACACTATTTTGGTGTAATAGTTGGCAGTTTGAAATGAAATACCTGGGAAAAAGGCATGTAGTTTAAGCTAGTAATATGTGAAATGTGTTCTTAATTTAAAAAGAAAAAAAATTGTACCAGTGTATAGACAGCACTGAATAAAGATAATGAAAAGCTGCTGCTTTTGATTGGGTATTTCGGGAACCGTTAGGCCTACGTGCATGATACGCTTCTCACTAATGTTAGGCCTTCTCATTTTTCTGCCATTTTGAGGTTGGCAAGTCTGGAATCCTACAGCTGTTTCACTAATCCCTAGGCTTCACGTTACTCTAAGTTTAAAATTGAGAGTTTGGGTTAAGGTTTGGGTAAAATTAGGCAGAAACTAGGATTTTAGGAAGAATACGTCACTTCAGGTCACTGATTCTAAATTAGTACCGAATAATTACCACGGCAGCCTACTTCCAAGCGTTTACATGCTGCAAAATCGACTGCTGAGGTTGGTCAGGTCAGCAATAATCTGCAGTGTATAGTTGATCAACACTTCATCAATTCTATCGCGCAATCGGTATCTGCGCAACGAGTACGCGACGCCTATAACATTAACACTTTCAGTACAGTGAAGTCGTGTTTACTACTAACATACATAACATGTACTTGACAGTTGGCCTGTCTCTTGCCAAGTTTAGAGTAAATTACTCGCGTTATTCACAAAACGAAAGGAAGAGAACTACTAATTAATTGATATCAACAACGAACATACTGAAACATTAAACTTACAACTGGATACACTCCCTGGAATACCATTGCTCACGAACATAATTAAGTCTTCTGAGTTAATCGATGACAGGTGAACTCAACGTATGATTCATGTTCGCTGTAGATATATGGACTGGCCAAACCAACATAGTGCAATGACCTTTGAAACGGCTACAAACACATGTGGTGAGATACTGTACACGACATTGCAGGCCATGTACTGTAAATTGCAATTTGATGCAAAAACAGTTGTTTAACCAGGCAGTACAGTATTACGTGCAAGCCTATGCTAGCTACAGGTTGACGGGTCTCCTTCGATACGTTCAGACAGGTTGAAACCAACGTGAAACCATCACAGCCTGTGAAAATGAACATGACACCGGGCCAAGCAGAGGCAGCTCGTCGAAACGTAATAAAAAGCATTTTTTCGAGTTTGTATTTTCACGTTTTAATGCCCATGCCAGCTTAAAAGATTTTAGTTGACTTAAGCTGTACCCACAATACGGTATATTATTGCCTAGTTGGCATTCTGTTGCAAAGTTCTGTAGTACTAGTACTGTCGCATGGTCCAGTTAGTAGTACTGTAGCATACTAGGCTCCATTTTCTTACATGTATTTCGAATTTTAACACTCTATAACTTATAAGCAGGGAGTTGTTACAAGTGGAGTGTCAATGAAATGTAATCCTTGCACCTGGTCATCCTTTGCAGTTTACTTCTCACTTATTTTCATTCTGTGTTACATCTGATAGGGTACATGCATGCATACCCCCCAAGTGACCCACATTTGGCAGGTTTTACCCTCATTTGAAAACCCAAACCCGCTGACCCACCAAGCTCTCAGAAAAACCTGCAGTTCAAATTTTCCCAGTCTTGGAAGTGCCACGTACAAATTTTCAGCACTGCAAACTTAACCGGAAACTTCCAACTCGACACACTAACTCAACTATTTCATAGTACTCAGTAGGCCTACATGCACTGATCGCGCTGCAGTGCATCCTTCAAGTGCTACGTTTGTTGTTGCAACTGCATGTACTGCACCAGAAAAAGTTACAATAACCGATGATGATTATCAGTTGGAGAAGTTAAAATTTTGCGAGTTTGTGAGTATCTGTACGGATATTTTTTGCTGCGACCCAAAGAATTTGTGTTGACTGATTTGCTAAAAATCTGCCACCAAATTGCGTTTAGACACTTCTAAAATGCAAAAATACCCCACTCCCAGGCCTGCGGTCCAACAGACAGGTCAGTGGTGGACCCACATCTACTCCCTCAGAACTTGGGAGCTATGTACATGGCAGTTCCTGCTGTCCACATGTCTTTACCTAAGTAGTGTTGTGTTCAAAATGCAGAGAACTTTCTGACTTTAAAATTTTTGATAACTTATTATATTCAACCCTTCAAGAAATGTCTCCCTTTTCAACCTTCCATATAGAAAATTGATGGCATTGCCAATTTTTTGTCTACAAATTCAACTTTTGTCAGTCTTTTTCAGAAGAAACTCCCAAATGAGATTAATACTCCATCCAAGAAAATGTTGACAATACCATTTCGTAGAGCTTCAGTACTTGCTGAGCTTGTAGTGGGAAGGGCGATTCTCGGCAATCAAAGGGGATATGTATTTTTTTCTGGTACGCCTCAATCCAAAACATACGATGCTAGTGTCACTCTTAGATAGTCTTCAAACAATTCTTAGTTCACTCCCAATAAAAATTCTGGCATTACCAATGCAGCATACTGTTTTTCCATATCACACATACTGTAACACACTCGTTGATGTCCCCTCATCCATGTCCTAGGATCATTAAGAAAGCAAATCTAGCTACTCTTATAGTGGCAGTGCACCCTTAGAAGATATATTCATCCCCATCCAAGTATTTGCCAAGTGACTCAAAAATATTTGAAAATTTATGATTCTTGCAATAGCTCAACCGGTCTGATATGTATTAGCATTTTCATGACAGATATACTTTCACTCTCATTAATTCTAGAAATTGCAAACATGAGATCCCTTTTTCAAGACTGTCATGCATATGCAAGTCACACCTAGGAAGTGCTGTTTCCAGCCATCTGGGGAGTTTGAAAGGCCAAAATTTTCTGATGCTCTCCGTGCGAACCGATGGTGGTGCTCCGCTTGGCGAGTTCCTATGTAGGTTTGCGACAACTGGTTATTCGACGCCATTTGGCCTCAAACTGTACGATCTTACTGATCCTTTGTGAGACATGATCTCCAATTGACTTGCCGTTATACATGTTTGTTTTCACTGGATAAGTTCAGATGATGATCACTGTTTGACAAACTTGCATGCAAGTACATAAGCCAACAGTGTTCATGCGGCTGGAGGCGGAATGTCTAAAATTGCAACTCTCTCTATGAAGAAACCCTGAAGGCGCATTCACACTACAACGATATTCGATCGGATTGCGGTCCGATTTTTTTCATTTTTAGTAAATATCTTCTCCATCTCTGATCGGAAAGAACCAAAAATTTGTGTCCGATAAAAGCCTTCTGTCGGTGTGACCTCACGAAATAATTAATTAACATTTCATTTTCGTAGTCCTCTGGTACATTTCATATCTTTACACAAGTTGACAAATTTTTGGTTCTATCCGATCAGAGATGGAAAAGATATTTACTAAAAGTAAAAAAAATCGGATCGTAATCTGATCCGATATCGCTGTAGTGTGAATGCGCCTTAATAGTCCTGTCGGCACTCACCCTCCTCCCATATCTTTAAAGAGCAGTGGGTATCTAGCTATCATACAGTGCCCCTTTTCCTCCTCCGACTGAAACTGCTAGCTCCACCTCTGTGTGCAAACTCTCTTGCTTGAAATGATATATTGGTTTGACAGCATCTTTACAAAAGTCTTTCAATGTACATGTGGGTAAATACAGCCAGTTGACACAGATCCCTGATATATATATTGCACTCTGTGCATACCATAGATATTATATGCTACTGTACAGTGTTTTGCAGTGAACCGGAAGTATCTGTTTGTGTGCCTGTGTTTACTGTGGCATGCGCATGGCAAGAATGTGAACAAAGCAAACAATGCAGTTGCCATTCCTTCTGTCCTTCTGTAACAAATCTCTGTGGAGAGTGTGATCCTTCATTCTTACATGGTCTTCATTGCAGCATTGATTCCTTTATGGAGTTGTTTAAAATGACTCAATTGGTGCTGTACCCTAATACTTTCACTTGCTTTCATCATAGGCTACATCTTATCTTTCCCTGAATGCTTGAAATAGGCCGGACCATATATTTTTTTGGGGGGGGCTAAGTGTTTCTTCTTTGGAGAATATTGTTGTTCACGTCACAAAAATGTGTCATCAGTATAGGTACAGTATAAGCACATGACATGATTCTCATTGCTGCTAAGACTGAACGAAAGTTACCAAGGGACTAACCACAACTTACTTCTCGTGTCTACACAATCTCAGGCTTATCTGTCCTCTGTGCAATCAAGCTAGTAGGAAGGTTTCATAAGACTTACTTTTTGATGGGCAAGAGGTTGCAAAGGGACATGTCAGGGAGTACCCACTGAGAGGAAGTTTAAGTCACTGACCGTCATTCATAACACTTCCCCGACCTGTGCATGTCAGGTGTGAGGACATACAGTACAGTATGGTCATTGGCATAGCACGTAGTATTGAAATGTTCATTCTAGGCTAAGCTATTTATAACGAGGAATGAAACACCGTGAACTTGATTTCGCACCTGGCTTGCAAACTACGGACTGTATGGTGGGCAGTTAATGAACATTTTTAGCTCACACACATTACTGAAATGAAATATTCAAAACCGAAGTTGAATTATAAGCGATTTTCGTGTTATTTTGACTCTTTTTTGCACACGGCACTCTAATTGAATGGGTTTAGCTGGAGATATTCTGTGGTCACTCTAGTGAACAATAATCAAATTTTA
>VJOZ01010931.1:0-14482 GCA_009801055.1 Stichopus horrens | reverse complement strand
CATTAAACAGTACACCTTAAGAAGACCCTTTCACAGATGAGTTTCACTAGTCTCAATTTGTGCATCATTTCTATGTTGGCTTCTCAGTGGGTTAATGATCTGACTTGCTTAGTGTTAGTCAACAAAGTAAACTGCATACTGATAGGATGTAGATATTCATCCTGTGCTAACTACATGTTGCTGCTTAAGACGGACATAAAACTACGTCACATAACCCCTTGTTAGTTAACACACACCATTCAGCGATTTTTAACTGTGCACTGCGAAAGTTCAAGTCCTATTATCTGTTCGCTGTTTGCTAAAGGACGGATGAATTCATCTTCAAATTGCACGTTGATCAACTAAGAAGAATTTGGGAGTGTTCTTGAGCTAGCTACATTGGTTAAACTTCTCTCTGCAAGAACCATGTGGGTGTATTTTCTTTTTGATGTCAATATTGCAATGGCCCCCTCTATATAAAGAAAGCAGGCTTGCTTCTCAATCTAAGAAGCTTTTCAGTGTTGGACTAGAATTTCACAAAACAGGGAAGAGGAATTAATTTTAAGTGGGACTTGTGATTCAGAAGTAACCCTTTCAAAAAGATAAGTTTTTGGCATGTGTGACATATTTTTGTGTTAACCATTTACAGTGTTACTACTTTTTCAGTGTTACGTTGAAATTAATGAAAAAAAAAACCTTTATGTAAAAATCAATTTCATAGTTAGATGTTAGTTATTTCAATCCTGCAGTTAACTGGTCCAGAATGAAACAAGATTCCTTGTGGAGTAATTTTAAAGCTACTCATCAACTGTAAAGAGCACATGTTTCTCATGACATAGCAGTTACACAAAGATGTTCAAGTTATCAAGAGTACTGGCAATCAGCACAAATATGTCTTCCTCTCTTAAAGTTCATTTGAATCTAGTGCAGTAACTATCGTTTTATGCAATAAACTTTTTACAGGATGCGCTTATGTTCATGGAAATTGAGTTTAGCCCTCTGTGTAGAAGCTCCGGCAATAAGTGGCGATCATCAAGTCCCTAATTATCTACTCACACTTGACCGTCGCTCTTAAGGAAGCTTTGCATTTGACACGCAACACTGCCGACTTTTACAATTAGGTCCATAAAATGTAATTCAAAAATTGTAAGAAATTTACGCTGAGTGAAGTGTTGATATGAATAGCAAATTGTCACAAAGAAAATGTCTGAGATAACAGGAACTCTCTCACATAGGCCCAAGGTTACATCTCTTTCAGTTGTCAACAGATTCTTTCTGGAGGTGCATATGCTGGGCAATTAATCTCTTTTATCTGTTGTCACTTTGCATTTTGTCTTACAAAGTGGTCCCACTGCTAAATGAAAATGCAAAACATGTTCATCTGTTGTTGACTGGTTACCTTTGGGAATTCAAAGTGACAGCTCTAGGATTTTAAAAGTGAGGTGGGGGGGGGACAAATGTAGGGCACAAGATAATGTGTTGGGATCTCATGCAAAGCACAAAATTCACCATATATCTATAGTGGGTGGTGTCCAGTGCCCGACTTAGGGCCCCCGTACTCTGGATGGGCTTAGGTTCTATCATGTCAGTCACTGTTTCACAGGCTGTTTATTTTGGTTTGTAAGTTCGCAGGTTTGGATCCCTGGTTGGTTCCAGGGCAACACCTTGGTGGGTGTCCAGGGGAGTAAGTCCATGGAAGTATGTCTATGAAAATTCAAGTTTCAGAATAGGTTTATCTTCTTCCTAATGTAGTGGGTGCTGTTTGCTTGGCCCTCCAAGATCTGATTGGAGGACAACTAGGAGTTGAAAGTTTCTGACAGGTAGACATTTGCCCCATACTTCTTCCCTTTATTCTGCCATTGCAGAAAATTCAAAATGATTCAAAACTATGGAAGTATGAAATCTAATTTTGTCTCTGAATGTTTAGGTACTGTATTCAGAATGTTTCTGATGCACTTCTGGCTGTGATAAAAGTTTGATTATAGGATGTCCTCTCTTCACTTAAAGTATGGTTGTGGTTTTATTCTTGTAGCTACTTCGTAAGCTACGTGTGGTGATATCAGTGCTTAGTTGAAATGCGCAAAGCAGACTACGACCAACAATGTTCTTCTGCTCTGTAATGTTTATTGGATTATATGTGTCTCAACTCAGCAACATTTGTGGAATTAAAAGGTTTACTGCAAACATAAAAAGTAAGAATGAAAGTAAAATAGCAACTGCATGCATTCCATGAATATCACAGACTACCTTTAACACATTCTGCAATAGTCCCCTCTTTAGGGGAATCCCCCCTGATCGTGACGGGATCGTGACCCCTGTGCCCACCGGCTGCCTAACACAACATGTCCTACAACCATAACACGCCTTATTTAGCCCCAGGGCTCGAACACCTCTCATGTCGCTTGCAAATGCAACCCTTCTTTGTGACTGATTACTACTCTTAACATATTTATACATGAACTAACAGGAGCGTACACATGGGCGCTGTTCGTTTAACTACACGGTAAATACATATAACTCATTCATGCTGAACGATTTAGCCAAGAAAACAGGCCAAGAAAACATGCATGTAATTGAGAATACAAACGGGCCTCCCTACATGCTTAATAGATTAAACTACAAATAATATCTGATACACAATGATTTGTCTATGAGGGCCCCGTCTGAATGTCAAACTTTTTACTTGCAAGTTTAGGAGTAATATCATGCAGTAGTGAGCTAATCATTTGTAGGAAATAAAGTTAGAAACATTGGTAGACTCACCAACTGTCTGATAACCAAGGAAACAAGGTAAAATCAGGTGAAATCCTCAAACTATTTTGGAGCTTCTTTTGACGTGACTTATGTCGTAATCGTTCTTATTGAGAGAAACAAAAATGGTGGCGCTGCGCAAACTATCATGCCGCTATAATTCTGTCACTGCTACATACCAGTAGATTGAGATAGTTGTTATCCATTATAGTACTCCACTAGGGAACATTGCATACTGTAGAACAGTTTCTACCTTATAGAAACCTGTCAAATCTTTTTTTTTATGTTGTGATGAGGTGGTGATAACTATTTTTCTCTTCAATATATCAAATGTTTGATATCCCTCTCTCCTTACTCAACAGTCTTTGCATACCTGCTACATTTCTTTTTTTGTAAGTGGTAACTTTTAATGCCTTTTCATACGTTAAGTCTCAGAGGTCCAGTCTAATCATTGTTTCGTATAACATTGCTTGATGTCACACTGAAGACTTTCCTGTGATTTCTGAGTTTGTGTTCATTTTCTTGATCCTTTCAAAGCACAGTGATGTGTGTGGAGTGGGTTTGAAGTAGTTTATCTGTTGTTTGTGGTGATATGCAAGTCCAAACTGGGACAGTTAAAAGGAGCATCAACAATGGCAATTTCAACTTTGTGATTATAATTCGAATGATGCTGTTTGTAAGTATAATAAAAGGACTCAAGTTCCAAGATGCTTTCACTGAGAAGCACCCTGCGCACCTCTGTCAGGTGGTTCTACCTCTAGCATCTCCAGTGGTTCCTCCTCCAACATCTCCAGTGGTTCTTCCTCTAGCATCTCCAGTGGTTCTTCCTCTAACATCTCCAGTGGTTCTTCTTCTAACATCTCATGTGGTTCTTCTAACATCTCATGTGGCTCTTCCTCTACACCTGCAGTGGTTCTTCCTCTAGCATCTCATGTGGTTCTTCTTCTAACATCTCATGTGGCTCTTCCTCTAACATCTCCAGTGGTTCACCCTCTACCATCTCCAGTGGTTCTTCCTCTAGCATCTCATGTGGTTCTTCCTCTAGCATCTCCAGTGGTTCTTCCTCTAGCATCTCATGTGGTTCTTCCTCTAGCATCTCCAGTAGTTTTTCCTCTACATCTGCAGTGGTCCTTCCTCTCGCATCTCATGTGGTTCTTCCTCTAACATCTGCAGTGGTTCTTCCTCTAGTGAATGTGGTTTGTGGCCATTCATGTGGCCATTTTCCTCTAGCATCACATCTATTCTTGTGGCCAGTTACTGAATATATCCTACAAAAGAACAAAGTCTGTACTCTCTAGATTCATATGTATTGATTACTCAGTGGGACAGGAGGAAGATGGTTTACAGTCAGCAGTAGCTATATTAACTCAATGGTAACACGTCGGTGATGAAGAATTTCTTGATTAATGAGAAGCTTAACTAATGAATCAAAGTACGTGATCAACAGCATTGCAGAGGAGAAGCAGATTTGGCAGTTAAGATGAGAATGATACATTCAAGAATGAGGAATGCTACAAACAATCAAATTACATCTCTTTTGCATTTATTTAAAGCTGTCCAGGGACGTATTACAATCATATAGTTATTATCCATTGTGAGCATGAATGGTGCTGGTCTGTCAGCCAAAACCCTGAAGTTGTAGGCAGAGCAAGCTGCCAGTAGATTAAAATGCCACAGGTTATAAGCTGGATGGTAATTTATAGATGAAATTCAGTTTATGATGGCAGAACGAGGGCTGCAGTCCAGAATGAGTTTACACAGTGTAGTATGGCAGTGTTATTTACTTTATCCAGAATTTGGAAGGTAGATAAGAATGTGTTATTATGCTGAGACAGGTAAGGGATGAGTGATGTAAATTTAGATGACTACAGTCAAGATGTGCAATATTAGTAGAGGTCTTATATTAAATCATCTTCTAGCATATGATATCAGGTGTTCACAGATAATGAAAAGTTATGAACAATTTACTTTGCCCCTCAGTTAACTGTCTGGAAGCAGTTACGACTTAGGAAACTTTGGGTTGTTAGTTTGGACTGATGGACTAGTCCACCTAGGGTGAAGGTAGAGGTGAGTTTAAAGGTAACCAACTGTTTGTAGCCTGGAAGGGGGATGTGCAATAGTTGTGTGGAGACAGGTTTTGTTTGTCACTAATTCCTCCAAATCATGTTAGTTGTGGGACATCAATACCAAAGTAAGTTTGCCGTTACAGCAGCTATGCTGTCCTTAATGATGTAACATGTGTTACTGCACAAGTGTACAAACACTATGGACTAATGTGATTTTCTTATTAGTCACATGATGTATATTTGATTGGTGTATAGTCCACCATACATTATTTCCATCAATTTAGTATTTTTGATGCAGTCCTTCCTTGCTCACAAACTTTGTTTTTAAACTCCTTAAACTTTTCCAGTTATTGGTCATGTAATCCTTACCTGTGACATATCCCGTATATGTTGCATGAGTGAAAATTGTTGAAATTTGCTGTTGTGTCAAATTTACAATATAAAACTGTCATATGTTGTATTGAGTTACATTGGTCAGTGAACTTGCTGAGTATTATTTTTTTTTAATAATTAAGCACTGCTGTCACTGCTTTGATGTTTTCAAGATATTGCTAAGTACTATAAATCATTTTGCCTCTCTTTGGTTGTGTACTGTAACAATCATCGTAATGGGAAATACCGACATGCCTAGTAGCAATAATCAAACCATAGCATCTGGTGTAACCATTTCATGGAAATGGTTTTGGTTAAGCTAATCAAGAAGGGAATGGAGGGCAGGGAAGGGGAGGTGTAAGAATGGAGAGCAAGGGTTAGGAGAAAGTAGAAGGGGGGAAAGCAAGGGAGAGGGAGGAACTGAAGTGGGGACAGGGCAAGACAGGAAGGAGGGAGAAGAGTAAAACTTCAGAGGGACAGGGGGTTGGGGAATTAAGGTAGAGTTTGGGAGGAAAGAAGAGGAAAAAGAAACGGAAATTGGATCGGTGAGAAGCAAAGGAGATGCAGGGAAGAGAGAAGAAGAGGAGGAGCAAAGGAAGAAAAGGGAAGAAGAGTGAAATGGAAGAGACAAGAGGAACTGTAGGTGGAGATTGTTGGTCACAAACATGCTGTCATCCTTGTGACAAGTCTTCTGAGTTAAAACTACCTCCTCCAAGAAAATATATCAGAACAGAAGATGATGTGCTTTTGACTTTGTAAATTCCCTTCATAAACATGGTAATGAGATAAGTTGTTCAGTGTTTTATTAGTGCCCAAGTGAAGATCTAGGCTGATTTTGAGATCATTTAGAGAGAAGAATGAAGAATGTTGCCCTGAGCAGTTGTCATATATGTTTGTATGAATGTTGTGTAGCACATGTAGTTTACTGCACATCAAAAACAACCGGTTTGTTCATATTAGAATTATGCAAAGCAAAACAAAAAGCACAAACAAGTATTGCTTTACATCAAGGCTTTCTTGTAGTTTTGTGACGACATTTTAGTCACAGAATTAGTTTCATAATTGCCATATACAAGTAAAAGTGTTTACATTGAGAAGACAGCATGTCTTTCTCACATATATATATACATATATAGCGACGTGCAATTTTTATATTTCCTTCTTCAATGTGAAACCAAAATTACATTGTGTCTTTCCCAATCTCAAGTTTTAGCAGTGCTTACTCAAGTAGTTGCAGAGCAGAAGTAATTTGTGTGAATGTGTCACATCCAGTACTAACAATCCTCTCATATATATCGTGATTATTTTCAGATATTTTGATACGCTCGCCTACTTCAGCAGACTATTGACTAGCCTTCAGTGTTTTCAATAGCCCCTCAAATCTTATTCCAATATTCTTCTTATGAGATCTATTGTTTGTCCCTTCTTAATTAAATTGTGGTATCTTTTAGTTTCAGTTTTTTTTAAATACAACCTTCTGAGGAGGCTCTTGTAACACAGAAGGAATCGGTGAACCATATTAACAGCCGCTCTCCACTACGGGGGGAGAGAATTCTAATTGAAACAAAAAGGATAGTTTTCTAAATGAATACTTGTTAAAAGGATAGCGAGAAACACATTTTAATGTGAATGATATAGCTGTGCGTTATATTGATGTTTTTCAGTGAGGGTGTTTCAGATCTTGTAAGACAGATTCAGTATTCACTATGAGAGCTCTAACAGATGTTACAAGGTCAATACGAAGAGGCGTGCGTTAAACATGTTGTGTTAAGTATTGATTTATTCAGCCAAACTGTAAAGATTTCTCGCAGAAGAGAAGCAGAGCCCTTGTGTTTGTACTTTGTCGTCATCTGGAAAGATTTCAGAAGGATTCAGTTTATTGTTGTGCTGATGATTTAGAAGACTAGTTTGAGAATTGGAGAGACATTTTATTCTCTATCAGGATTCCTCAATTACAAGACACACGGACAGGATCTGCAAGGTTTGATATTTAATCTTTTTGTTCCTATTTTGGGGACTTTTTCAATGATTGTTGTTAGTACATGTTAGATTTTTATTTATGGGGATTTTTACTTTGTGAAAAATAAATTAATTGCATTCAGAAAAGTGTTTCCTCACTTTCACACAAACTGTCTGGAAGTTTGGGGTACTTCCATATTCAATTGTAGATAGTGTAGTAAATTTACTGCATTTCATTTGTCTTCATTTCATTCATCTCATGGTTTTCAAGTAACCAGTAAATTGTTTGCTTCTACATAACTCTACATCTAGGACCGCCTTAGAATTGTGTCATTAATGTTACTTGGATGGAGAATTTGTGTATATATGGTATATATATCATTCATGTATAAATTCACATCTATTCCACCAACAATTGTCCATTTTTTGTGATGGTCAATTTCAATAAATTGTTTGTAAACATCACAGTGTGCACCAAACTCATTTCTTCAAGTTGTCAAGATCATTTCTCAAGTAGTTTGGAAGTGCGCATTCAAGGGGTATATTGATAAGTTTAGTCATTGTGTTCGTTTTAGCTCCAAGGTCTTTTCTTCTGGTTGTAAAGAGCACCATGTCATATTGATCACAGCTGCATTTTGTACCTTTGTGTATTGAAGCTGAATTTAATGGGATACCACAAATATTTTATGGCAGCCCTATTCATCTTTGATATTGTTCCACCGGTTAGCATTACCATTCTCTTTGTGGCTTTCCACATCATTGAAAGTAACTCCATTGTATTCTACTAAATGTATTCATCCTTTGGGCATTAATTATGTAAAATATCAGATCTATAATCATGACTACTTGAGTAAGTTTCTGGAATTTTTTGCATTGAAGGTAATTTGAATGGATTGTTGTGTTGTTGCTATGCCTAGGCCCACTAGGACTATTGCATGTATGTCAGCACATAACCCGCAATGAATACCGTATGTTGCCGTATTTAATGCAGTAGAATTAAACCTGGACTAGATTACTTTATGTTACATGAAAGATTACATCAGCAAATTGTTACTTTAAAGGTCATGTGTCATTCATCTACAAAGAGCTTACTTCATTGAGAAGTTGTAAGTGAAACCTTTAATGAAAATGAGTTGCAATTGTGCTTATATCTATTACCGCTTTTGAGACTTTTCAAAGTTTTATGAAAACGCAAAAGGGATCATCATGTGGAGAGTTGCAGTACAGCATTTCTTTTGTTAGGTTTTTATATTTTTGCCTCTTTATTTCTGGGTTTAATGTTAATTGGTAAGTGATAACAATATTTTTGAAAAAGAAAATATATGTGTGCAAAAGAACTTCCTCTGGACATAAAAAATTCTCAATTGTCTTTGCAACAAAGGTTAAGAAGCAAAGGATAACATAAGACCTATCGTAAGTCCATCTCTTGACAACACAAATTTGCATATTTTATGCAAATGTTATTCATAATGCAAGTGTGAGACAGGAATTTGCCAGTAACGTTGTCAAAATTTAATGAATTTTGATAGAATTTATGGCTATTTTCACATTTTCAATTATTAATACACTTAACCCTCCAAACTTTGATTTTCATGTCATAAGACCTTTAATTATACATTGTACCTTTGTGAAAGTGCTGCATTATAGACTTACATTGCTCAATGTTAGGTAGTTTGAAAGCTTTGTCTAAAGTGAAAAACTGAAGTGCTTGATGTGCTAGTAGATCTAATAGCATCTGTCTCAGCTGTTGCATATCATATGAATGAAGAACAATGTTACTTTCTTGTTAAATTCTCCTATGTGATCAATCTAAATATATGTAGATTTAAACAGTGGCATCCTTGTGAACATGTTTGCACATTCAAATGTTTATTTGGCTGAGTGTGTAGTGTGTACATGTATGTACAGCAGCCCTGGACAAGATGGATGTCCTGTGAAAATGATGTCAGTGGACAGACAGCCCATTGGTGATAGGAACAAAAAGAAAAAAAAACAACTGGTACACAGAATAGTAGTTTCAATCCTCAGTGATTTTAGTATTGATGAACCATCTTCTCTTTGAAAAGATTAATTAGGTGGATTTGTTTGGAGTTTTAAACTAGTATGGCTGGATTTTTCATCTCCATCTCAGAATTGTGGGTCATCCCCATGTATGGTACTTAATCATCACATAATTAACAAGTAATCTAAACCAGCCTGGGTTAATCATAAGTGCTTATTGTCTGTGTTGCAGGGCCATAGTTCATAACATCAAGTATCTATGAGGGCACAAGGTTTTATCCAATGAGGTGGCAACATAAAATGTGCCATTCCACCCAATCAAGTACACATATCCATTGTTGAAACTCCTCTTGACACCAAAGCTGTTACTCCAAGAGCAATTTTCCGCTACGATGTTTTCACAACAGATGCTCAAGGATGAAAAGAGCATCAAACTGCTCACTTTACCTCACTCTGAAACTTACCTGTCCCTGTGCAACCAGTGCACTTTGAACTTCCCACTCGTGTGAACATTACTGGCAACCTTTCACACCACCCAAGCCATCCCCAATCTCCCAAGTAAAATAGCGCCCCCCTCTTGATTTGTCACGCAAAGTGTTCCCTGTTAACAGAGACGGTTAGTTTCCTTCTTGTAAATATCCAAACCAGGTAGGCTTTGTTATTTCATAGAATGTAAGGTCATTGTGTGACCATGAAGGGTAATTTTATGAATAACAAAAAATTGCAGCATGCTGTAAATTACTGTACAGACCAGTAAAACACAGAATCAGGATCGACATGTACACAGCAACATCATGTGATTGTCAGCTCCATTATCTTATCTACCGTTTATGCCTCGGCACTGTTTTCATGATAAGATCTTAAGCATTGTTGTGAGGTACTTACAGTTACAACATAATTACAACCAGGAATGTATGAAGTGATCCCCAGGTTATTTCTCTCATAGTTTCTTGTTGCTCCTTCCATACTTTCCCACCCATCTTATTTTGTTTTTTTCATTTATTTCTTTTCACATTGGTCATCCATTTATATTCCTTAATTTGTCCCTTCAAACTATCTTGAGTCACTGTCAGTCTGTTATCTATCAAGTAGTAATTTGTGCAGTGTCTCCTTTGTTTTCCGTTTTGTCATCCTATCTATCTGGTAATTATCTCATCCCTTCATTCTTCTTCTATCTTCACTTTGTTCTGTTTATCATTCCTGTTTATGTACCGTACCTCTAACCATGTTTACTACTACTAGAAGTTGAATGTTTTAGCCCACTATTTTTTGCTGTCCGTGCTAGTAGTACCGCACAGTATGTTATAGGCAGACAGAGATCATTGACCTATACCAGATGTTGTAAAGTCCAATTGGCTGCCCTCTCAATTACTCACCCCTTCACTCACTTCCCAACTGTTATCCCTGTTCTAAAAGAAATGGAACAGCATTTAGTTTTAAACCTTCATCCCTCAAAATCAAGGGATGACTAATTATAAATGTAAGATCACAACCAGGAGCCGGTGGTCTGGTAGGGATTTTTGTACTTCCATCCACAGTACATCATAAAGGAGGCACACTCTCTCAACTCATAATTTTAGGTTTACTTGTGTCAGTTTCATTATTAATTACTAGAAATCACTCATAATAATAATTAATCCAATAGGGTTTGAAAGGTGGAAGTTTAAACTCTTGACTTAAAAAAAATATGCAAATACTACATAGTACTGTACCCTAGTGGTGCTTGCAGTTTGCAAGTTTAAAAGCAACCTCATACATTGAAAGAAATTGCTCAGTCTTTGTCAGTTTTTTAGTCAGTTATACTTCAACAAATCATCAAACAAGGAACAACTTGAAAGTTTGTGTCTCACATTATACTATGTGAAAGTGCACATCTGTAACGTTTAATTTCATCACAACTGAGGGAAACTTAATGCACAAATACTTACCTCAGTCTACCACTACAGTGGTCAGTAACACTTACTTGCTGCTTATACATTATACCGTAACATACCCACTAATCACATACAACAGGGCCAACACCAACAAAGGTGCCTCACACTGCACATAATCCGCTTGCCATGCCTCCATGAGTCCACTTACTTATGGCATACTAAGTCCTATGCCTAAAATAATTAACACTGGGTGAGGCTAGGGATCATACAACAGTTTAAATGATGGAATTATTTTAATCATGTTACAAAGAAAGCATTTTAGCCAAGTTAAGAAATGAAGACAGAAAGATGAACAAAGTTGTTTCCTGGCATATAAAGAAGAAGAGGAAAAGTACACACTTTCTTCATCAATAATTGTCACTTCCTTTAAGCCAGCATAAGGTATACTTTCAGCTTCTCCTTTATTCAGATTGTTGTTGTTGTCCCCTTAGAGGAACACCATTGTGTGTGGGCCTACTCCAAACTAGAAGTCCCTTTGCAAGTGTAGTCTGAACTATTCAAAGTTTGTTTGGTGTATGGGGGCAGGATACTGTGAGGTTGTGTGACATGCTTCTAGAACAGTGCACCCTTCATGTTAGAAGTTGGAAAGTAAGACCCTGAGTGAAAATCCTTGGAATTTTGTTTATACCTTTTACCAATTTTGAGATGTGACATTTCAAAGTTTGGCAAAAATGCAAAACGTGTGATGTGTTGTGTTGCACAGTGTCAGTATTTCTTTTGTTAAGCTTATAAATTTTGCCTAGTAATTAATTACTGAATTTACTAAATTTCACATTGGTAGGTGATATCAATATTTTTGAGGAAGAAAATACATGCGGTGCTTCCAAAATAAAACCCTCCAGGCATATAAAATTCTCAAATGTCCTTGAAGTAAAGGTTACAAAAACAAAGGATTAACACAAGACTTATTTTAGGAGGTCATCTCTTTGCCGTCACAAAGTTGCATACTTAGCTAATGTTGATTAACGACACAGCTGTGAGGCACTAATTGTCTTGTAAATTGGTCAATCTCTGACAAATTTTGATGGAATATGTGGCTGTTTTTAATATTTTTGATGCTGAGTGTACTCAGTATGCCAAAATGTGACTTTCATGTCACATGATCTTTATTTTTTTTTTGCAAGTGTTCAGATTTCTTATTTTGTACTTCTCCTGCAATGTCAGGGGGAAATCTAATTGCAGTATGTTTATGATGATTCATTGCAGCAGAAGAGGGAAACTTAATTGTATCCCTTAAGCGGTTGCTCTTCACTATGCATCTGTGATTTTCCTTCAGTTCATGGTTATGTCATAGCTTTAAAAGACTGACTAAGTATCCTGCTTTAATGCCTAGTTATAGCGTGTTACTCTAAAGTGCATGATGGAGGAATCTTTCTTTGCTCTTCTACAGAAGTATATAAGCAGAAAGGGATGAGGTACTGCAAATTTTTCCAAAATGCTGGTATTTGGTTAAATTTCTAAGTTACCCTCTTCCATCTACTGCAAATACATGTATTCCTAGATATGTATGGTAAACAACCTTGAAATCTTCTGTCTCATTATGAAATGTCTATTACTACCTTATCACTTCACTTTGTTAATTTGCCATCTCATAAACTTTATTAGCAATGAGGTTTTGGTAGTTTAATCCTTGCAAGCTTTATTTGGTTTTTTGCTCTCTATCATTCTAATACCAAATGCAATAATAATACAGGCTGCAATAATTTTTAAACCAACGGGTCGCTTCGTGCAAAGAAAATGATAGCATCTCCTTACGACTGCACAAAAAATTAATTTTGGAGTGTAATATTGTCAAAAAGTAAGGGTTGAAATTTTGTGTTTTGAGTCCAAGCTGTATCTTTATACTGCGTGCAAGAGGTTTCCCTCCTTGACTGCCTGCAGAAATTTCAGATGAATTTCCATATGAAGTTTGATTTCAATTTGGTCTGTAATCAGATCAAATTAGCTACTGATGTCACTCAGACCGTAGGATGACATGGTATCTCTCTTGACTTGAAAGAAGCACAAAGGAACTCATTGCAAGTAAATGTGGTCTCTCTGGTAAGTGTGAAAAACATTCAAATTAAACAACCCCTCAAAACATCGGGGGAACTCGGCATCTGCAATTGTTACCAAAATTTCTGTTCCTGTCTAAAGTTTTTATGATGATGGTAAAAAGCTCTTTTGAATTGAATCTTCAGATGTTCAAGAATTTTCCATGTAGTGAAAAAAAGGGTAATGCTTCTCATTTTGGACAGAAATGATCATTTGATTTGTTTATCGTGATGTTACTGGTGTCTAACTTTTTGTGAACGACCGTATATAATACTTAGTTTACTGCATTTCAACATTTACTGCAATCTTAGTTCCACGTAAGTGAAGGTTTTAGTATTCTGTGAATTTTGGATGTGAAAGAGGTCTTGATAAGTTCTTGGATAATAGGAGAAAAATATTTCAAAATGTATCAAAAATAAAATACTGAATGCTAAGTTTGTTCATAACACAAAAGAATAGTGTGGTATCATTCAAAGAGCCTACCAAACACCAGTTTATGTAGTCCATCAACATCTTTAATTTTCTTCATGTATGGATATGTGTATGTTCAAATGCTGTTGTATCATGTCTTTGCTGGTGCAATTCAACCAACTACACTTCTTAGCCCATTATTTTTGTGCCTAAATTCCACAAATGACATACCTTTTTTCAAATGATTTTCAAAATCAAGGGAGTTGCCACTTGGTAAAGATTCTATTGCAGTTTGTTGTGTGTTGTAATTGTAGCTACAACCTCAGTTGTGGAAAAAGGTGCTGGATTTTCCCACAAAAGGTTTATCTTTGTGCTGGATTCAGAAGACAAATGCAACATTCATGCCTGTACCTTAGAGGGAACACTGCTGGGTGAGTGAGGTGGTATTTGTATTTGTTGTAATCAGGCTTCAGCTTAAAATGATTGCGTGCATTGGCAAAAAGTAAAACATTGAAATTTCCTCCCCAAAATTTTGTTAAGGCTTTTAATTACACCATTCAGACAATCTGGGAAAATAAAAAAGTTTTCAGTTGGTTAATTTTGCCATATTATTTCAAATTCTTCNNGACAGTTTTCATTCAAATCAACAACTCGGGATCACTAAGACCGCTTTCACACTTGAGAGCTGATCTCGAAGGGGAGATCAGATCCTGCCCTCGAGATCACAGGTTTTGCTTTCACACTTGATCCCCCGCAGTGAATCAAGCGATCTACATGCAGGAAATGGCAAAATGAACCCACTTTATCCTCATATAGCTGTCTGAAAGTGTAAACCATGTCTTGCATTAGGTTGGGAAACATCATGCAATAGTGTTAAGAAGGCAGCAACCTTCTGTTTGGGTAAGAACACGTACCTCAGCATAAGGCTGTTCGCAAAACCGGTTTTTATTTGAAACCGGTTAAAACCGGTTTTGT
>VJOZ01010919.1:0-23764 GCA_009801055.1 Stichopus horrens | reverse complement strand
CATATATACATGCATTCATATATACGTACAGCATAACATTGCTTGGTCATGCATATATCACACTGATAGGGCTTCTACTTGGGAGTATTACATAGAGAAGGCAAGTTCCCACTCCAACCAAACCATATTGTTTTAAATTCACATAGCTGACATATTTCTCTGTTCTCTATCTTGAAAAAATCTTTTAGTCCACCAAAAAGAGAAGACAAGGTGGGTCTTGCAGACTTCAGGCTACATTTAGAGACGTGATATTTTAGTATGGTGGCTGTGTAATTTAGTGCTTGGATGTCTATTCTGTGACCGTGGTATCCTATAATTAGGTGTTTGTTAGGGTAGTAAAAATTCTTTGACAGATTGTCTTTTGTCCAAGAATTAAGTTGACTAATTATTTTCTTAATGACAGGGCCCTTACAAAATAGTGGTAAAATTGTCTCTTTTTTTTGCTTACATAATTAGCAAGGATCATTACCTTTGAGGTCTGTATGATACAGGAATAAGTTTGTACCCAAGAAATTGTTAACAATCTGATATTTGAACCATTGTAATGTAACAGGAGTAATTACTTTTACAGGTCAAGATGTTATAGAATTTCCAAACTTCACTTGTAATAGATGTATACATCCATTTTTCTCTTAGAGATGTTGGGAGTGGCAATGGGTTTCACAAAAATATCATAACATTCCCAACAGCCTTTATCTGACTTAAATAAAATACCTTATAGTGGAGGTCTTACAGGCATGGGCAACTTTTGACAAATTTGGAAGGTAATTAGCTGAAAGAATAAGTCTTCAAAGGCCCCCAGATGAAAGAAAATCAACTTTTACCCGGAAGTAGCCTCAAATGGTCTCATAATCATAAAAATTCCCTCCATCATCAAAAAAGTCACTTACAAAATAGAATTTTTGGTTGCAAATAGCAAGGATGTTTACAGGATGTCCATCCATTTGAAATAAATCATTGTTCCAAACACTGTCTCAAGAAATCTGTAAGTGAATTTATTGTCACATTATTATTGAGACTAACCCATGCAGATACTTTAGCATATCTATCCAGCAAGGATTTTAATTATTTTTATGTACCTTGTGATAAAGTACATACTATTATCAAATAAGTTCCTTACATCTTTATGCATTTCATAAAACAAAATGCAACAATCATTATTTCCATGATAAAGCTGCTGGATCTATGAGATCTTAATAGAAGTAATGAAGTTATTAATGTTGACCATCTTAATGCCACCTTCATCATAAGAGTTACATAGTTGAGTCCATTTAATAACCTTACTTGGCTTTCCATTCCATACAAAACTTAAACAGAAACCGTTGCAAATTTGTACCAAAATATTCATCAGGCTTCCGGAGAGACATGAAGAAGTATGTTAACTTTCAGAGGGCGAGTGATTTAACTACAGTGACCCTGCCCAAAACTGTCAGCTAATGCTTTGACTGATGTCTTAAAACTCCATTAATGCTATCTAAGGCTTTATTGAAGTTTAAATTGACCATAGAGTTTAAATTTGTATTAAATTTGATGCCAAGAATACTAAACTTATTACTGATCCAATTTAAGTTACACCTCTGCAAAATCGGGGCATCATCTTTCTTGGAATCACTCCAAACAGCATTTGTTTTTTCTGTGTTAACCTTTCACCCAGACATGAAATAAAAATCATCTAGGAGAAAGAGGACAAATAACATTGACTAGCGTACATTTTGCGCTATTTGTCAAGAAAAATTAACCGACCCAATGAATGAAGGACCAAAATTGTAGCTACTTAACCCATTGTGCAAAAAATTGTAATCTAAAGAGTTCGAAGCTTTTTCAAAATCTACTAAGATGAAAAACCTGGGAAGTTTATTGATTTCTGTATACAGGATTAGGTCCTACAGTAGACTTACATTTTCTCCAATATACTTTCCCTTAAGAAATCCCTTTTGATTGGATGAAATAGGCTGTTAAGAACTCTCTTCTTTCTATTAGCAATACATCTTGTAGCAAGTTTGTAAATCACAAGTTGTAGAGTAGTCGGTCACCAATTTTCCAAATATGTTTCATCTTTGTTTGGCTTTGGAAGTAGTGTGATGACACTTTGAGAGAGTGAACCTGTTTCATAGCAATTATTTAATACTTCTATCGTAGACCCCTCCAAACTCAATGGGCTAACCATCCAGTCCCAAAGACAATATTGGTTGACATACAATGGAGGGCTAGGGAAATTTTATCATTTTGACGCTTTGCAATTAAACCCTGAACTTCATTTTCACTGATGACGTTAGCATTACAATGATTAAAAATATCCGGCAAATTGCAGTACAGGGAACACTTAAGTTTTGCCTTGAGAAGAGATTTTCTTAGAATGCACAGTATTGTTTTCATTTAGAAGAACTTCTAAACTTTGTTTTCTAAGTGTCTCAAACAAAGCTTTCTTTTCATTTAACTACTCACAGTTTCTTCTGTGGGATTTACTTCCATTGTCTCAATTTCATCAATAAGTTTTTGCTCCTTTTGGAGCTTCTCTTTCTTTTTCCTTGAAGAGTATGAAATAGATTTTCCACAAATATTCATTAGTATAATTTCCAACAGAAGTGACTCAGGAATTCTAAACTGAATGTGTTTTTAGGGGATATTCTCAATATTTTCTGTCTTAATCGGAGTTTCAACATAGTTTGAAACAGTCTCCCGAATTATGGTCCTAACCAAATTAACATATTCATTGTCCCATAAAAGTGATGCAGTACATTTCTAATATGAATGACCCTTAGAATGTTTCTTAAAAACAAATTTAATATTAACTAAAGAATGGTGGGATCTGTAACCGAGACCAATATCTGCAGAATGAACAGGTAATGATTCATTTGAAATAAGGGAAATAGTCTAAATTTGTTGTTTAAATGGATCTAATTTTCTCCAAGTATGAGCCTTTTTGTTGGTACTTAGAACATGATAAGCATCACTGAATTTGTGATCATTCAATAAACTTACAATTGCATTTCTTACCATAGGGTTATTGTCTTGCAATTACCCTTCACTGTCCAATGAGGGATCTCAAATGCAGTTCCAGTCTGCACCCATAACAATAAAGGTACCATGCGTTTCACATATTAATTTACTTACTGTAAAAGTTAGGTGAATCCTTGTTAGGCCCATAGACTGAAAATATTGTGAAATGGTGATCCTTTGTTTGGACAGATTTAACTACATAATTACCATAATCATTACACTTAACCCATTTAATTTTTAAGGAAAAAGTATTCAATGAGATTGCTGCCCCACATACATTTGTTCTGTCACCACATAAATATAATTCATTATCCCATTCAGCTCTTAGAGCACACTGCATATTTGACGACCAATGTACATCTTGTCGTAGACAAAATATTTGCATTTCATTATGCGGGAAATGCATCACATCTCGTCTTTTGTAAAATTTTGCAAGCCCTCTGCAGTTAGAAGAAACTATTTCAAGGCTTGCAATTGCATCTCACACTCAAGCTTTTCAATGTGTGATACTCTTGTTTAACAGGGTTGGGATACATGTTTGGAAGTTTTATAAGAAGAAGGGAGACTTAAGATGGGAAAGTTACAAACAGAAAGGTACAAGGGAACACAAACAAAGTAAAGGGCTCTAGAAAACAACATAACGTAATTATAACCTAGTTGCAGCCTATTTGGACAGTCAAACTGCATGGGAATAAGAAGAGGGATATAAAAATAGACAACTAATGTAGAGCACAAAAGGGCAGCATAAGGAGGGTAATGAAAGGGAGCAAAAAAAGGTAACCAAATTTAAAATCAACCCATTTGAAGGGATGTAGATGAATGAGGAAGGTACCGTACTGATTTGACTGGTAAAGCAACACATGACAACCTTACAAAAGTGAATATACGAGTAACATTTTCTCGTGTAGTTGAAATTCATTTACTTGTGTATACAGTAGGAAAATGTTATATTTACTGCAGTAGTCTTTTGGTACTGTAGTACTGTCTTGTTGATAACAATAATGTAGGCTGGTTACAACCAATGGACATAAGCAAGCTTGATTTTTTGACACTTTCTAATGGCTGAGTGGTTTGCTCGAAAGTTTTTTCGTGTTTAGTGCACCTTAAGCTAAATTTCATCTGAAATATAGATTTTTGAGCCATTGAATAACTTTTCTTTCAGCTTGTAAGTTGCTGCTCTTAGAACATTCTCTCTGCCTGCATAACGAACAAAGCAAATATAGTAAGTCAAGGTTTCTCTGAATTTGGAGGTCTAGATCCTCCTGGAGATCGGTGGATGCATTTAGTTTTCTATGTTTTGAAGATCCATAAGTAACTCTTGGATATTTTGCTTGATAAGCAATTCACATGATTTTTCTTCGTCTCCTCAACACCCAAAAATATTAAATTTTGTCTTCTCGACCTGTTTTGTAGATCTTCTAGCTTTTGTTTTTCATCTCCATCTGATCAACAGAATCTTTCAAACACTTAACTCATCCCTGTCACCTTTATCCTTGATAGTTTCTTTTTTTTTACCTCGTCAACTTCGTCTCCCATAAATTCCACAGATTCCGCCATATCTGAAACTAATCCTTCCAAGGATTGAATTTCTTTCTGCATGGCTTCAAGCTGGAATGGGAGGGATTGTTACTTGTTTAACTGCTGGATGATAATCCCAGTTTTGTATCCATTATGGCATCACCCTTCAGTTATATGTTTTCTGCTTCAGTGTTTGTCTCAGTATGAGTTGAGCGATAAGTATGGTAAAGTCTAAGATTGTATGGATTCACCTTCTCCATTTAAAAAGGTCACCAAGATTGGTCACATTCTTTTTTCTAGCCATTACCAGGCCATATAGATACTGCATATATGCAGTTTTACATGGCAAAACTTGGCAAATTGTCAGAGCAGTTTTAGACTTGTGCCTCACCAAACAGACTCCATCTTGAAAGCCTCTGTTTGCAAAAATCTTGGTTGATTGTCTGATAAAGCTTGTGTGAAATCCTGTGACTGATAAACCAAGTTAATTGCAGAAAAACCATGTTTAGCTCTGAGAAATCATGTTTATCACCATTCGAAAAACCATGTTTACTGCCAATAAACCATGTTTTTTGATGCTGAACCATGTTGATCTCCAAAGAAAGGTTAGATTATTGCATAGTAATGTAGCTTCATTTTATTACATTCCATCATATTTTTCATATAATTGTATGATAGTGTATGAGAAGGAGCATGATGCGAACAGGTCACTATTATTAAGATACAGTAACAATTCCCTGATGCAATCATATCTGTTGCCAATAAGACCAATAATAGCCTAGTGTTAGTCATTGTGAGAAAGTATAGCATGTTTACAGTAGGTTCTAGCTTATTTTTTCCATTGGAATATACTAGGCTACGTATACACCTACAAGACATGCTCTAGAAACTCTGTGCCACTTCTCAATAGCTACAAACTAACAACTGGTGGTTGAATGGGACTAGCCCGTAGCTTATATTAGAATTAGAAAGTTATGTTATTGCAAATACATATATATAGTTAATACTGATACAATGGTTTTGACCAATAAACCATGTTTATCACTGATCAACCAAAACATGTTTATCGCCAATAAACCATGTTTATCGCCGAATAATGAATGTGGCTGATAACTTGGTATGTTGACTGGTAAACTATGTCTTTCACTGATTAACCTGGATTATCACTGACAAAGTTTGTCAACTGATATACATTGATTGTCACCAATAAAGTATGTTTTCCAGCAGAAAAACGGTGTTTATCAGATACAAACCAGGTTTGTCACTCAAAAATCTATGTTTTTCATTGAGATTCCATGTTTTTGTAATCATGATTCAAGGTTATTGCCAAAAAACATGGATTCTTGGTAAAAAAACATGGAGTTTCAACCATTAAACCAAGTTTACCAGTGATGATCCAAGTTTTTTGGTGATAAACTTGGCTCATCAGTCAAAATGGAATGTTGATGATAAACATGAATTTTTGGGGAAAGAACATGGATTTGTGACTAATAATCTAGGTTTATGAGCAATAATCCAAGTTTACAGTGATAAACCTGGTACATCGCTCAAGAAAAAAAGATTTTGCATAATTTTCCATTTTTTGATTTTGCAACAAACTTAGATTACTGGTGGATAATGTACTCGTGGATAATGTAAGTTGATATGCTGCTTAGGCAGTAATTCTGATTTGGATTTGTGGACAACAAAACCTAGCTTTTCAAATAAATTTACAACTGCAGCTACTGCTCGTTTGCAGTCTTCCAAGGAATCACCTTGACTGTAGGTATCGTCTATGTATCCTAAAACAGTGTGGCCATTTTGCCTTACCGTTGAAAATATTGGCTTCAGTAGTTTTGTAAACATTCTTGCCGCACAAGCTAACCCATTCGGTAAACATTTGAATTCATGAAAATCTTTGTTCCTCATAAACAGTAAATACATTCCGTATCTGTGATCAATTGATACAGAATAATAAGCATCCTGTCAATCTACTGATGCCATGAAGCAACCAAGTTGTATCAAATCTGCAACAGCCGGTAAACCATCCATTTTGAAATGATGATATTTGACATTTAATCTATGCACTGTTTGGGATTCAGTTGGTTGTCTTTTTAGATAAGGATTTCTCTATTCTGAAAAAGGATATGCCAAACTGTAGAAATATAGAAAGATTTATTCTTCTACAGAAATTCTGCTCTTCCTACATGTGGAAACTGCAAATTTGTTTTACACTTTCCATAGACAATTAATTGAAAATCTAAAAAAAAAAGCAGAACACATTTCTTGTACAAATGAGCTGAGGGAACATAAATTTGACATTTTGTGGGCAATTGTGCTCTTATCATGGGAAAGTGTTCCCCCTATTCTGAGACTATTTTCCCCAAAGGAAGCTATTTCATTTTCCCCTCCTCCAATATAGCCACACATACAGTACAAGTAGGCAAGCCTTCCATCAAATGTGATCATCAGTCCTGCAGTATAGTACTAACAAGGAAACACATTCAAACAAATTTTCCAGATTTGCTGTAGGAACATTGTGAAATTCTACATGATAAGTATTATTGATGAAAAAAGTACAGAAAAGTTATTGAATTTTTTCCCATGTTTGGAAAATGTACTAATTCTTAATAAGGAAGACACATGTATAAACAAGACAGATCCTAGTGAATTATCACCCTAATTTTTGGCCAGAACGTGTGTGTGACACATTAATTTTGGTGTCACTGGAAAGTTTAGATAGCTGTGTATCTTAAAATACTGTAGTTACAGAATACACAATAGACATTTTCCTAGATAACATTTTGCACAATGCTAATTTTGACCTTGTAGAGAAAAACGCTATCTTTTGGCAGAAAATCGTGCTCATGAATATAAATCACAACGCTGAAGCAAAAGTTGGTCATGGGGAACTGACACGCACCCAACACCGGTTGTCATGTTGAATGAAAGTAACAAGGACAGCCTGGTGCAAGGATTACATCTCGTTGTCACACCATCTTATAATAATGCCCACATCAAGTAATCAAGGTATGACAAAAATCACTATGCCACTTAAAAGTTTGTGTAGGTAGGTAGGTGTGTAGGTTGATTGCATTTCACTAAAAACAGAATAGATGAAAGCTTTAGAGCAGTTTAAATTTGGACTTCTTGGGAAAATCCTTTGGTTATCTGTGCTGATAAGTAATAGACTAAACAAGGAAAGTTGCTTGTACTTTGTTTTGGCAACCCTTGGAAATTTCTTGCATGTTGACTTCAATGGCTACTGTGTCTTATCACTAACCTTTAGGCTTTGATCTTCAAGGGTATGCAAACACATCCACATTCACAGATATTGTTGCAGTGAGTGTGTGGGCAGCAGTATCTGTTGTAACAGTTAAATGGTTGATCAAGCAGCAATGTAAATAGGTTGATTAAATTTCTGAAAGAAAAATAGGAAAGGTGAGTGAGATTAGGTCTTTGGAATTTTCAGCTTTATCGTGGAAAAATCAGAGAATAGAATGTATATAGTATTTATACCAGTAAGACACTAAACTGGTAAATTTGTTGTTCACAAGGAATAAATTCTCAAGTGGCAATTAGAAGTGAGATATAATTGAAATTGTGTTTATAAAGAACAGATCTATTCAACTAGGTTTAGTGTAACACCAGTGCCCAGCACATTGTTGGGCATGTAGAGTCCTGTAGATGGTGGACTGGGAATGCACTTGGAGTATGCCTTTTGAACTATCCTGGTTGTGAATTAAATGACGGCATGAGTTCAAAGAAAATAATAATTAAACAACTCTGCAGTGACCAGCGTATATGCTGAAGGTATCTTGAACTTACCAAATGGGATAAATCAGTGAAAATTTGATCTCCTGTTTAGAAAATAATGGTCCTTGTTTTGAGCTTTACAACATGCCTACAATATGGTCATGCACACTTACATCTCGTGTGATCTGGGCTTAAAAACATTCCACGGTTATTGCATTCTCTTTACTGCAGAGAATTGAGCATTCATGCTCTGAGTTCTGTTATCAGGTGCCTTGCTGGGAATTTGGTGCTCTCATAGTTGAAGAAATGAACTAGATTGTAAACCAGTAATGTTTGGTTCGGTGTACAAATATGCTACTACTTGATGATATAGTACTGTGCAGGTTTAATAGCACAGGTTTAATGCAACACTTGTGTGCTACTGGCTGCTCTTGTGAACATTATGGTGTGTAACCACAACCAGCTGTTGTGCAGTGAATATGCATTAGACCCTATAGTGCTTCATTTCCATTGGCCTGTTAAGCAAGGTGAGACTGAATAAGTTTTGTTTGCAGCACATTTTATAATTCACCACATTTGGTGAACTTTTTTGCAAAAATTCAATGACTTTGGATAAGATTGAAAATGTGCTCCTCAGTACTTTTTACTAATTGTTTGTTCCACTCAACCAAATGACAACAAAATTGGAAATGAATTTCCTATTTTTACAGTTTCCTCAAACTTACACCATCACTTTAAATTGTATCTCGGGGGGGACTTAAAGGAATGTAGCTTAGACTTTGACCTTTGAACAAAGCATGGCTTTAATATATTATGGTACCTATTCAAACTTTTGAGTAACATTACTTGGTTTTGGTCTCAGTGAAAAGGGAAATCTATGCAATCGTAATGGCGTGTGTGTACTGTGTGTGTTGGAGTTGGTGAAGCTTAACTTGTGCACTTGACATCTCAAGACAGGAATGATGAATGCTTTTCATACTTGATATGTGGTCATATTGAGACAAAGAACCCTTGGTGGAGGTGAAAGGTCGTATGGGATTGTCAGAGATCTAACCATTTACACAATGTGCACACAGTATCTCCACTTACAAAAGATAGACACTTTCCACACTTAATATGACTTGGTCACATTGAGAGGAACAATCCTAGCAGACCAAAGGTCATCTGGGGTTACCAAAGGTCAAACACGAAAAACCTTGTACAGTAACCACGGTAAGAAGGCATATATTGATAATTATCATACATGTAGGGTGTCCATATTAAGAAGAGAAGCATATTTTCTTTTGTGACAGAAGTCAAAGATCATCTGAGCCAACAGAGGAGGATCAAAACCAGCTCCCCTACACCAACAGAGTTTCAGTTTTATGCTCTTTCATCTGGTAGCCTAAAGGCCAAGTAAAATGATGTTGTCCTCTTCAAAATAAGTTGTCACGCCAAAATTCATGTAATGACTTACAGTGGATATGTCCAAGTTGGTATAATGTTCAGAAACACACTTGCATTGTGCTGCTAGCAATACATCACCACATTACAAAATGGTTCAGATATTGTAGCATATTGGAAGTTAAGTCTTAATTTGATTCAAGCTCTAAACTCATTTGGTTTTCCAAAGAACAATTTGCAACCAAACTTTGGTGGTTCTGCATTGAATTGTTGCATCTTGGATGCCAGTACTACATATTACTTGCCAATTCAGGTAACTGTGGTGATTGTCATACATGATACAAGTAGTCCATGTTGAATAGATGAACCCAAATGTTTGTGGTAGAGATCAAAGGTCATCTTAGGTCACCAGAGATCAACATTGAAAACATTGTGATCAATGTACCACAAAAAACGTAGCCATACTCATACATGTCATGTACATTAGGTACGGTACTGTAGTCCATATCAAAAGTATTAACCCTATTTATGTGGTTGAGTTCAAAGGTCAGTTGAGGTTATCAGAGGGCAAACCCTGAAAATCTTATTACTCAAGATAGGAGACTTTAATGCTTTCCCATTTTAGCCTTAAAGACTCTACTGCCACAGGAAGAGTGACCCATCTTTGCTTTACTGCAGTGTTGCAAAACATTCACCCTACAAACCTTGTCTGGTCTAAATGTCATGTAATGAATTGATCAATTTTTCAATGCATTTTTTGCATTCTGGTTTTATTTCTGAGTGTAAACTGTTTTGAAATTTCAAAATCTTGTGGTCCAGAGAGTTTATACAGTATGGTGATGATACTTTTGGCTGAAACTTGAGAGAAAGGTATCAGTGACGTGAATTTTCAATGGTTGAGGTGAATGACATCAATGAGTCGTTGATTCATCATATCAATGGGTTCACATTAATGATTTCTATGTTGGTTCTTAAGATGAGTTGTGTTGATTTTTTCTTTGTGAGATTTGAAGGTGAATGTTATCAACAATATGAGGTTGTCTCCTTCCTTTGTTGGTTCTTTAGATCATGCTGCAAAGAAGACAGAGCAAACTAAAAGACAAAGAAGTTGATAAAGGAACAGATGACAAGAAACCTACAGGGGATGAAACACAAGGGATGAGAGGAGATGACAGACAAGGGAGGGGAGATGCAGATGACAGACATGGAAGAAGGGATGGAGAAGACAAAATGAAACAGAATAAGCTGGAACCAAGAGTATACAAACCAGGTAAATGAAACTTAAATTGCACTCCTACTGGAATATCACCACTACTGTAGGAGGTTAGGTATCTGGAGCACCCACTGGATGTCAAGTGATTTGAAGCACCCAGTTGGTGGTGATTAACTAGATGCAATAACCTGGTAACTTAATGTGACGAAACAACCAAGGTAAAGGATATATTTAATACACTTTCTGTTGTTAGGGATATGATGCAACCATGGGGAGATGGGGGAAGAGTAACTTGCACTGAGAGATGATAGCAGTGGCACCCTCTTGGAATTGGAAGCAGAGTATACCCACCACACAGTGAGAGACAATGTGACGCTGGTAGGTGGTGAGAAAAAGCACCCACCAAGATGTAAGAGACAAGGTGTTCTTCAGAGAAGACCAAAAGTTATGGCAGAATTGTCACACCATTAGGTGAAGTGCTATCAAACAGGGTAGAGGGAGGCAACTCTTATGGGGTGTTAAGGGGTTTCTAAGCTAGCATGTGAGTGAAATCCTTCAATGTAGAAAACAATAATTTAAACCATGTGATGTGTAATTGTCTGATTCCACCTTTATTTCGACTGTTGTGATATTTACAAATAGTGTGAGCAGAATACAGTATAAGGAATACAAGTTTCAGACACATTATTTTATGCAATGTGTATGTAGAATGTGAGTGTAGCACACCTAGAGGTAAGATTAATAGTCTTTACACTTTGAAATCAGAATTAATCATTGACATTTCCAATGTCATCAATGTATCAGAACTATTCTTTAACATTTCTAATATTGTCAATGTATCAGAATTATTCATTAACATTTCTAATATCGTCAATGTATCAGAACTATTCATTAACATTTCTAATATCGTCAGTGTATCAGAACTATTCATTAACATTTCTATTATCGTCAGTGTGTCAGAACTAATCATTAACATTTCCAGATACCGTCAATGTATCAGAACTAATAATTGATATTTTGTATTATTTCAAATACGGTCAATGTATTAGAACTAATCATTAACATTTCTAATATTGTCAATGTATTCTGATACATTGACAATAATCATTAGCAGTTACTAATATTGTCAAAATATCTTTCTTTTAACGTCAGTCCTCTGAATATTAGTGTCTGCTTTTTTCTTCAGCTCAGTTTGAAGGTGCCTTAGGTCGAGTCACCTCATCCAGCGTTAACAATCCCAGGCAACTTATTGATGTTCACACCCTCAGAGCGGAGGAGGAAGAGGATGTGAGTTCATTAATTCATTTTATTTGTATCATACTCTGTCATTAGTAATGTGATGCAAGCATTTTAGTGTTTAAATCCATTGTAATCATCTCATTAGCAATTGTTTATGTGATACCCCTTTACATTTTACTTTAATATGTTCATCTTGAGTCACAAATCAGTGTTTGGGGGCCATCTGGATTACTTTTCTTTCATCAGAAGTAGAATTTACCATTTACTTTTCGTCCGTGTTTTGACTAATAACCATAAATTGTCTTACTTAAAGGGAAATGTATAAAAATAATTGTAGTTAGGGTTGGGTGGTATCCCAAGTCAGTATCGGTATTTGCAGTACCGGTACTTGCAATACAGGAGGAAAAGTTTTTTCTGCGAGTTAGAGTACTTTTGAATACTTCAGAGTACTGGCGAAGTTCTTGGTATTAGTACTGTCTCCAAAAAATCAAAAAAAATTTGATGATTTATTTTAATGTAGCATTACATATCATCATTAAAAGTGACTAAAAATAAATTCCAGATCCATTTTAAAACATTTCATTTCAATAACTCACAAAAAGCAAACCCCAAGGTTTCTGAAAGAAAATGTATTCATTGCCGTAACAATTGTGGTTAACCTTGTACACAGTGGCGGTCACTGTCTTATGGCTAATAAAGCAGCTCTTTTCCACTCTGTTGGTAAAATCATGCAAACCATGCAGGCTAGGCCTACATGTTTTGTCTATTTTGTTAACACTAATCTACTGTAAATGAAGAGTAAGGCATCAGAAGAACAATTCAGCTATGTAGAAGTGGAAACAGGAATAGTTATGTTTAGGTGTAATTCCTTCGGTGTTTTTTTTTTTTCTTGTGGGTGTTTGTGTGTGCCTCCTGGGTTTTTATATTCGTATCTTTCTTTAGCCCCATGTAATCATCTATGTACGAAGTGGATCATTTGATTCATACTCTAGTGGGTCTGTGATGCTGATGTCACAGGTTTGATCCCTGTTACGCACTTCTTTTGCCATGTTTTTTTTCCTTTTTTTTTTCTATTGTTGAACGTATTGGTTTGAAAACCTTTGTTCAAGTTCCTACAGAGCCGAAAAACCCCATCCCAATTTTGCTGATTGTAGCTGAGTCTCTATCAATTAATAATGATAATGGAGCAACAAAAGAAAAAACAAAGATAAATTGTTGTTTTTTCTGCAACCTTGAGATGGATTGTGACGATGAGTTGACGTTGGGGATACATACAATGATATTTACTATAGTATGTAGGCTATAGATGTTCAAACTTTATGGAACTCAGGTTGCTTGGAAAATTTAAAAAAAAAAGGAAACAAAAAGATTGAAATGTTTGAAAATTGCTTCTGTGGCATTGGAGCGGTAAGTTGGTGACTTATATAGCTGAACTGCTGCTTGTCTGTCTTTATTAAACCATGCACATTATCATAATTCCCCCAATGAACCATTTAGGACAATCCCAGCCAAAAATTGTACATCAGAAATTTATGTGTTTTAAGAGAATTTTTTGGAACTGGTACACATCATCATGACTCTGTCAGATTAACTCCGATTAACACAGAAATTGCACAGATGGAAAGATCATACTCAAAATCCTTTTTGAAAACCCCTCTTACAAAGGAAAAGGTCTGTGTCTCCTGTTTTCAAGTTGTGAGCAATTTTTTGTTTTAAAATGTTAACTTTAACCGCCTCGTATATCTGTGGCATAATTTCTTTAGGTTATCCTTCTGCTATAGCTTTCCAATGTAATCAAGTGTGATTCATTACTCAATTGATGTCCTAATAGTGACTAAATCAGGGTTACCGGTTTGTGGGGTAACCTGCCAAATTGCCAGCCAAATCACCTGCAGAAACACCAATCAAAACTAGTTCCTACTTGAGGAAACTTATCCTTGCATTTTGTACAGTGTAACGCTTGTCAATGTTTTCAACACACAATAATATGATAAATTGTACATCATTCCATGTACAGTCTGTGTTGCTGCAGTAGAGAATAAATTGTACACCTGTTAACGTCCCACTCAGGTGACTATTAAATTGGGAAAAACAAGTTCTTGAAATATTGTCATGAAGTGGGTTTGGTATAGTTATTTCAATCAGGCCCCCCAAATGCCAAAATACTGTTTGGCATGCACTTATAATTTTTACAGGCCCACAAAGGTAAAAGAACACCAAGCAAAATTTGCCTATTTTGGCATTTAAAAGGCCAAACTGTCAACCCTGACTACCTCGAAAGGACAACAGACACACTTGGTGGAAGAGAAGATTTCCTGTGCTCATTCTGCTATGCAACAAGGGGGACACTTTTACATTGATCACTGAATTGACGCCATTAATAATGACAATTTTATTCACATCAGTGCATAACTTGGAATTGGGAAATTCCACGATTCATGGTCATAAGCAATATTCCTGGCCTTGCATCTAATTATGAAAGTAAGTCCTGCCTGCCACTGGCATTTTAAACTCATGAGTGTCTGTTTGAGAATGTGGGAAGGAAAGTCAATGAATCAATCTACAAACTTTTTCACAGTATCATTCACTTAAAGGCTGTCAGTCATTTTACATTGGGGTCTTAAGGTCGGGGCAAAAACAGCTTGCTCAACTTGGAACAACAGATGAAAATTTCTGGTTGAAGTAGTACAGTGACTCACTCGCTTCGAGCAACAAAAGTACTATACGATGCACATGCAGTGGCGTGCTTGTATCATTAAAGTTACATTGTTTGTGTATATAAGCGGCAAAGACAGTGAATTTGTTTGTATTTCTGGAGAAAGTGCAAGGAAACAAGACAAGTTTACAATGATTTTGTGTGACAAAATAATTTGTAAGTGATGTAAGGTGATCAGATCACCCGACTTAAGACTTTCTATGTGAAGACATGAATACAAGTTAAACTGCATTACTACCACAGTATATAGGGCACAGAACCTCTTGTTCTTATCACATTGAACAAGGCACAAATTGTCTTGTTTTCATGACATTGAGCACATGGTCAGTACCGGTGCTTTGAGTAATACCGGTACCGATATGCTGCAAATACCGTTACTGTATCTTTCTGGTACTGCCCAACTCTAGTACATGTGTTGAAGTTTGTCATGATTTTTGTTTCACAGAACTTATACATGTAAATCAGTATTATCTCATGTATTAGAGAGGCTGTATAGCGGCGGTCTGGAATGTTTCACATTTTGGAATAGGTTTTGTAACTTCTGTCTGAAGGTATGAATGACATTATTTCATCATGACTGACCATCTGCTGACCAAAATGTCAGTAATAAAAACTGATCCCTGCCTTATTACCTAAGGAAGACCCACCTGCCTTTGGAAAATGTTTGTTGGAAAATTGCTCCAAGGATTTGTTGAAATATTTCTTTGTGGAATTAAATAGATATTGTGACCCTTGACACTCTTGACAGGCAAGCAAGGCCAAGGACCATGGAAAGAAGAGGAAGATTCTCCTGGCGATCGAACGACTTTATGATATTTACTTGAAAGCTGAGGATGTAGCGCTGCAGCTGAATGGTCTACCTGAGTCTGACACCGGTGCTCTTCTTGAAAAGAGGCAGCAGCTCTTGAATGATTTGTATAAATCCTTAAAATTAGACAAAGTAGAAGAGGAACAGTGAGTTTTCAAATCTTATTATTTTCTGAAGGGAGCAATGTACATAGGCAAGGAAGGATCCCACATTACATCCTGTCTATGTTGTTCCTAATTTTCTGTAGACAGAATTTATGATAACATCTGGAAAGTTGCATCAGACACTCTGTAGGTTAACTTCAAAGTACCTTTCAAATGGTGTATACAGAATGTTTTCAACCTTTTTGTCTGGTGCACCCTGTATGTTTATGGTCCATGAAGTGTACATGCAGGCAGAACAAAAATATCATTTGTATACTTACAGTATATCACAGTAACAATATGTTACAGTGAGTGTGTACATGACTTAGTCAAGATAATGGAATACCTCTAGTTTTCTGCCAATTTTATCATATGAAATTATTTCAGTGATTGTTTCATGGTCTTGTTTACGTTGATAAAACTGCAATATTTAAGAGTCTGCCTTTCAAGTGATGCAGTTCACACTTCTTAGAAACTGATGCATATTTGCTATGTCAAAGTTTGCATGTAAATACACTCCCAGTAAAGATGCTCTTGAATTCCCAGAGTTGTACATATCCCATATCTATATACAGGGACTTACTTTGAACATGAAGATGCAATGTGTTAAAATTAAGTCTTCTGCCCCCATCCCCTCATCCCCCTCCAGATACAGAAGTTGCTTCTTCTCTGTTTCTGGCACAAGTTACCTCAGACTGAAACTTGCATTGATTTCTGATTGTTTTATGATATGCTTTGAAATATTTTTGGAATGATGGAATCTTTGGGATTACTCATCTTCTATTTCGAGCAGTGTTTGCAATATTATGGATGGCCTTGCTTTTCAGCAATGTTTATGTAAATCTTTATAAATCAGTCCTATCTAGATACCTTGACATGTTTTTTGAAGCTGGTCTCTTTTCCCTTTTGTCCTCTGTCAGGGGTAACCATGACGTGCTACTACAGATACTATCTGTGAGGAAGGGAAGAAAGCTTATAGCGAGATTACTGCCACAGCTTAATCATCAGCAGGGAAATCTAGTTACTGATTTAGTGGTGCTTCATCTACTCACAGTTTTGAAAAAAGAATCAACAGATCTAAAAAAATCCACCTCTGATGGAGTCCCTCAAGAGGAGGTGCGTTAACAAACAGAGAAATAGTTTACATATTATGTTATTTGAATGTAGGCTTACCTTGCAACTGATTAGGGAAATATAGGTATTTATGAAAAATTGCAATTTTTTCTCTATATGTATGTGTGTCACACTTGAAAATGGTTTAGAAGTATGTGTGAAATGTATGAGTAATGATGTGAAGAACTAAATTGCAGAAGGGGCTACTGTCCATAAGTTGCATCACACGTTCAAAGTCTCTTTTTTATGCTTACTTAAGGTAAACGTTATTAATTGATCAGATGAACTAATGCAAATTCAATCGCAGTGTTAGTTGTTTGACAAATGAATGTTAAGAAAGAGATTTTTCATAATTACCTTCAATTAATACTGAGGTGATAATACACAGTGTAGACCCTTACACTTTACCTGTATTCAAGGATGGTAGATACTTAGCACTTTGCTTGTTACTGCTGAATGTTCCACATAAATCACAGGTGGTCACCTTTATTGGGCAACAGTACTCAGTTAGGACACATTAAATGTAGTCAAAGGGAATAAATACTGTCTTAGGGATCAGCTTGTGGTTTACCTGCCAAAACTCTGAACATTCATGTAGACATACTCAGAAGAAAAAGTTTCTGCTGTGTTTTCAAGAGGCAGAACTTGACAGATAGCTATTGTTTTGAATTTGCACCTGAGGTCTTTCATCACACAAATAAGAGTGTAATCTGACATAGCCATCTGCCGCTCAGTGAACGATTGAAATAGCTGAAGCTATAGTACACACTAGAAAAGACTGCATTGTTTATTGGAGTCACATCATTTAACTTTTGTATATGTTTAACGAGCATGCCTGCCATTGTTCCATATTGTGTCAAAGAAACAAATCTTCAACCCTAATGGTTATAGACTTTGGTATCTCTTCTTGGTCAACTCAATATTTGACTCAGGGCAGGAGGCATTAGAAGCAATTACTAATGATGTAGTTTTTTGTGGATTGTAACACGAGGCTGACATTTGAATTTATCAACGCTGGTCGTGAAATGTTGGCATACTATCTGCAAAGATAGTTAATGTTATTGTGGCCTTCCATCTTTGAATGTCTGTGTGATACTGACTTAGTAAACACCATCTGGTGTTTAGGATGAATCCTTGATGTGGTGTTATAAATTACAGATACTTTGGAAAGATTGGGTAAATTATTAAGTATTAAAAGAAACTGCCAGATCAGTGAAATAGGAGTCATGAATCATTTCTTTGTTGATTTCTTCCCTCAGACCTTACCGATTCTCTTTCAATCTATGGCTGACATTGTAAAGTGCAAAAGTATGGCAGAGGTGCTGGCTATGGCCAAGAATATGACAGAGAACACTCTACCACAGCAGGGAGTACCAAATGTCAAAGGAGCTATCCAAAATAAAGTGAGAATATTAAATTTGAAAACTTCAAAAATAAGTTTCCATGATAGAAATAGATAAACCAGAATGATTTTGTGAAACAATAATTGAAGTCCAAACCCTCTATGGCAAAAGGCTCCTCATAAAACCATGTAACACAAATTGAACAGAAATGTCAGGATAATAACTCAAAAATAGGTAATTATTGAAATGCAGTTTATGCTGAGTATTATAAGGTTGTCTAAAAAAAATCAAACGCTTGCATTTTTACCTGTTTACCCCTAAAATTTAGTTAAATATCCAACAAACAAAATTCTTGGGCTGTACGTTCATTACATATGCAAATGATGAAGCAGAGCTGTTTTGTCTCACCGAGCAATGACCGTGCACATTTTGTTTGGCTTCATTTGTTCAGTAAGTGACCGGTTAGCCTAACGTCATTCTGGTTTATCTGTTTCTTTGGTTTAAATACACAGATGATGGTAATCATGATGAATACTCCTGCAAAGATCCATTGCCTATTTGGTAATGAATTTAGAAAATCAACATTACAAATAACCTTTCCTATTGCACATCCTCTGAGAAAGAATCTTAGTGCAGAAAGGGTGATCACACATACAGAAAAGTGTTCACTTTAAAGCTTCATTCTTGGTGGCCTATGTGGCATGAATGACCCACTTTAGAACCACTGCTAAGGCTAATTTCAATATATGTATTCATAGGTCACCATGAAAATGTCCCCTGTACTGTCCTCACTCTTGTGGTAAAAAACTTTGATATGTTTGGTATTTGATTCTGCTTGCATTGCTTGCTGGTTTGCAATGATGCCTGTAGAATTTATGGTGTCTTTTTAAGATGTTCGTCAAATTTTATTTGTCAAAAAAAAAATTCAGACATGGAAGGGAGTGACCATTGATGCTAAATTTATGTAGAAATGTGTCATTTTAACCTAAATATTTGAGTCAGCAATATGAGAACTACTTAAACTTTAAACCTGAAGGTCATACAACAATCTGCCTCTGTGTTTTATCTTGGCTGTGTATCATTTATGAATCATTCATCTCTTATCTCTTGGTATCTCTTGATCCTTTAGTTTGGACTCTCTATCATCTTGTGTGCCCTCAGTCGTGCTGAGTCCCTTTTCTCCAGCACAACTGCCAAAGACTTGGACCCTGCGATCATACAAGAATGGTAAGCACAATGCACATCCACAGTATTTGTAACAGAACATAAATAGGTAAGCAGACAGGACTAATCAGCACAGTATAAAAGATACTGTGCTCCTAGTGTGATAGTTAACATAAATGATTACTAAGGTCGGTTGCCATGAAAGCAATGAAGAAACACCATGCTGTTTCTTCAGGAAATGACTGATTTAACCGATCTTTCAGCTAGTCTTAGACAAATAACACTTAAGATTTACCTGTCTTCACACGATGGGGGTCAGTGTTTCCATTTTAGTTGAAGCCTGTATGTTACTACCTCATACAGTACTTTCAGTTGTGCATCCCAGCATGAACTGGTATCATTAACATGCACTCAGAGAAAGTGAACAAACAACTTATTCTCGTCAAGTGCACTCGTCTTTCACATAATTTAGTCCTCAGATTGGCAGTAATAGGCAAAGTATTAGGACAGCTTTTTTTTGTCAATGTATATCACAATACTTCATTGATCGAAAGAATATGTCACATCACTGTTAATGTTGATAAATAGTTGATTAAGTTGTGTATTTTCTTTGTTTCAAAGTATGTGACCAACATTCAGCAACTTAATGAATGTGTCACATGAATGTTAAAGATGGTTCAGAGGTGATGATTGAGTTGTGCAAAGAAATTCCAGCCACAACAGAGCAGAATTATGGAGAGGGAAGGCTCAAAGATGGCTATGTGTTACCCCTTATAAATTTTGGGGTTTCAACTGTATGACTACATGATTTGAGGTCTTTAATATGAAAAATTTTAGGAGTAGCAATCTTGGTTCCAGCTGTACAGGTGGATATTTAGTTGGTGTTCATTACCACATACTTTTTACTGCTTCCTCAAGAATCCACTGTTACACTTTAAGTGGCTCAAAGAAATTGGTTTACATCCACCAAAGTAGATCCTTTTGTTGACATTTAATGTAAGCGCTATAGAAAAATTCCTGTAGGCATTTGTGCCAGGGTTGATGATTGTTTTTCTTACAAAAATCATGCTTTACATCAATAATTAAAATCAAATGCATTGATTTAAAGTATGAATTTTTCAATAACAATCATAATTTTCATCCTGATTTTAATCTGCTTGATATATCTCAAACAACTCTGATTTATACTCCCTTGGGTTACTATGTCATAGAAACATGATTCAAATCACCAACTGTTCTTGGGTAACATGTTCATTGTCTGCCTTGCTTGGTGTCAGTGTATAAATTTGTCCATCCTTATTGATGCCAGACAATATTATCTTGGTTGATACTTTTTACATCTTTTCCCTAAAAAGAGTTATCATAGAGAGATGATTTTTTTTTTAACTAGTGAACATTTAAAACAAAAACAAATGAACATCATTCAATCCAATGTATGGCAGTAACATGGTCTATCTAGATGGACTTAATTTGCTTTCAGCTAAGTGCACATATGTGAGTAATAGTAAGTCAACACCAAGATTCAGAGAGACCACCGTATTGCATGCGACAAAATGCCGTTATCTGGAATTTAAGCACCTCTCAACATTCACCTTGATCTTTTGCGAATTGTTCGATTTTCTCTTAGGGCTCTGTGCGTGGACGTGTTTGCAAAGGCCATTTGTGAACTGCCCAAGACTGGCATCGCACAGCCTCTTCTCAAGTTTCCTCTATCTCTGGAACATTTCAAGCATTTTGTCAGCAAGCAATCATTTGTAGAGCTTGAGGGTAAATTAAGGTAAGGTTTCTTATTTGTTGCAATATTTTCAAGTGAACACTTCTTGTCTCTTTCTCACGATGGTCTGTTTCTATTTCTCGGTTTGATTTTTTTTAAGCATTTATTGATTTTCACCAGCAATACCCTCTGCTACAAGGTAGAAGCATTTCTCTTTTTTTTTTCATTTTAAAACACCCAAAGGGAATGTTTTGAGTAACTTCTTGTGATGGCTAACATTTTGGGGGAGACCTTTTTGAATTATACTGGTCTGGTTTCTCAGAGTGGATTTTGTCTGGATGATTTAAATCTTTTGCTTGTTGCATGTAATCTTCCTAGCTTTGGGAAAAGGCCTCATGCCAATGAGAAAAAAAAAACTTCAAAGTGAGGACATGGAAGGATTATGTGTCCTTTCTGAACTGTTTCAGCCAAATATCAGCTCTCTTATTATGTTTATTTCTTTTCATACTATTCACAACAGTGTGTTCTTTTCCAATTCATCAGTACTTGACTGTAGGCTCTTTTGTTCGCATCCTGTCCAAACGAACCCATAAAAAAAAATACTGGTTTATTTTCTTTTTTCGCCTTCAGACCAATAACAGAAGAAGAAAGAGAGAGTTAAGGACAACATATAAATGTGTTAAGACATATTATTTTCAAGATGAAAGTACAGAAATTGTTTTTGATTTCTAAAATTTATTTATGGAATAATAAAATGTGGTTACTCTAAGAAGTTATGTACAAATTTTTTTATGTTCCATTGGTTACTAGGTATGTCACATGGCAAATACCATCTTGATCGTTGATGGCTGCTTCTGTGCACCACTGCTAGTGGATAGTATTAGTTTTGAAGACCTACTGTATAATTGTTCCATTACACGTCATTACTCTCTGTACCCACGAACATTTATGCTTTTGTGGAGTAGACAATATTTGGTCTACACAGGTAGTGTATGTAAACCGTGTTCTTGTATTGAACCTTGGAACTGGTCTATCATGCTATATGCAGCTCTTCAGCTATGCCTCTGTGCTTTAAATAGTATTTGGCATCCATAGACAGTGTGTGGTCTCCAGTTCTGTTATTCTTGAACAGTGTCCTGTACTGATCTATAGGACAGTGTGTCTGTTCAGGTAAGAATAAGAGAATGGAAGAACTTCATCTATTATAGCTTAGTGTAGGCCTTTATGCCAACCTTTTGTAGTCTTGGATGTTGAAAAGTGACCTGGAATTAATTGTGTCGCAAACATTTCCAACATGACCTACATTTGGTTTGGCGCTTTCAAAAAGATTAACAGGTACTTTGCTCCGCTTCATGTTTTCCTTTTTGTATTAATATAAACATGCGTCAAATCATTTGAACTGTTTATGCTTAATGACATTAACAGCCTTGTTCATAAGTTTAAGCATTAATGCTTAAAGTAATGATTAATGCTAATTGATGCTAATTAGCATCAAGTACCATTATTAGTGAGCACAACCATGCATGGAATCATCTTGGTTTGAACAGTAAGTATGCTTTGTATGGTTCTATGAGTGTGGGTGAAAGCAAATGTGAAATTCATTGCCGTGTTACACGAAGTCATTCAACAGATCATACTTTGCTCTTGTTTCTGTCTTGACTTAAAGGGAAATAGGGCGTTTAGAATACACCACCGTGGCGTATAAAGAAAATAGCTTTACCCATTGTTAAACCATTCAGTCTCATCAATAAACTTCCCTCATAGCTTCATCTCCTCAAAACATTATGCATGTGATGAGCAATGGAAGATGCATCATCTGAATTTTGAAAAGTTTGGGTGAACAAATGCTTGTTGAGCAACAAACAACTGAATTTCTATCTGTGAGAAGCTTATTCCTTGAAAAGAAGGCTACTGTCCTTCCTTACTTTGAATAATCTATCATTCTACGTTCACAAATATTGGTTTTAAAACTATGGTTGTTTTCTGTAAAACAAAGGCCCTATTTCCCTTTAAGACCCGACTTTGACGTGTGGTGACTTAGTCATGCTCTGTCGCAATATCTTTGATTCTGTCACTGCAGGGAATGCATATATTTAATGCCTCTCAAAATATTTAAAGAAGTGAAAGCATGTGCCTGTTCTATCACAACATTTGATGTGGTAAAAATAAAAGTTAAGTTGTGCATTCTTCTCCATTCTTCTTAGGTACATAAGGATTATTAATTAGCACAATCTAATCCAAACGTTTGATAAAAAAACATCCTTAAATGAACAGCAAACACATTAAGCATTAAGGTGGTTTCATTCTTAAGGTTTATTTGAATTTAACTTAAGTAAAGTAAGAGAAGGTTTTTGAAATATTGTCAGGTAATTTCAAGTGCTACTCTGACTATTTGTGCAATGAATACTTATGGCTTTTAGACCCAGTCTGTCACAATATTCTATTAAGTGAGAGCATTCACTATATGCNNTATGCCTATGATTTCACAATGCTCTATGTAGTGAGAACACACGTTTAGTGTCAAGGCTATCACAACAGTCTCTGTAGTGAGAGCATAAGTGTGTTAAATCCTAATTATATGACAATATTTTATGGTGTAAGAATGTACATGAAATACATTGGATAACAGTATACACTTACTTAAAATATTTTAGCAATTAAGAATGACCTTAAAT
>VJOZ01010902.1:5547-19342 GCA_009801055.1 Stichopus horrens | reverse complement strand
CCGGGATTTGATCCGGGGACCCTCAGATATACATGAAATGTTACAGGAGACTTTCCGTGGACTTGACAAAATTTGCACTTTGAATTCAAATTGAATATTTGTGAAGTCTTAGAAAGAATTCACAACTTTAATATGATATTCATTCAGAAAATTTATCCAGACATAATTCAGAGAATGTCAAGCAGATGTTCGCAGAAAGTGTATTAGAGTGTTGATTAATGGCAAGATATATATCAACGTATATATCCCAAACCCTAACCTCACCCTCTTTTCCATCACACCCACCCCTTCAAGAGTGTGATGCTGTTTATACCCTGTTTGCACAAACAATGGTGTCGTCCACGTGCAGTACCTACTGAAAGCACTCGTTAGTGTATGTTAAACTCTCAACGAGACACAACCTAAGAAGTGTCGTAACTCTTGTCAATCTTTGCAGTGTTTTGGGTTGCATTATTAAATGACATAACACCATTCTCTTTTTGACATTTAATTGCAGGATGACAGAGAATTTCCAAATGATCCTACAACTGAAGAAGAGGTAATTAACACTATTTATCTGCCTGTCACAATTTGTACATATTCTATCAGGTTATTATTGACTTGTTTCCTCAAAAAGTGTCTGGCTGCCAGTCAAAAATTTGAACAATTCGAACAGCAGTGAAAGCATGAAAATGGAAGTGTTGATATTAGCATTAGAAACTACAGTATGCTACATACATTATTAATTAAAAAAGAGACAATATATTCAACTGATCAGTCTTCAATGTGTTCATCATCATTTGCAAGCAGTGACATTTCTTCATTGTTTAATTGGTCCTAAACCAAGTTAGTTTAGCTTAGTAATGTAATGGAGGATCAGTCACTGAATATTCATGGAGGGCTCCAACAGTATTCCATGTGGATCGTGGATGAACACACGGGCGACATTGTTGTTCAGATGGTAATGAGAAGGGGTGAACCAACAATCCCATGCAAACCCAAACCTGCTCACGGGACCGCCATTTAACGTCCCCATTCGACGGACAAGAGTGTGTCCCCCAGTCTGTAGCCACTTTCCCAAAGGCTGGAAGGGGTGGAATACCTGCCCAGCTCAGCTGCCCATTAGCTGTACCCTGCAACCTCGGACAAGACATGAATCAGACAATAGGATCCCAAATCATTCCCCTCAGCACCATTGTAAACTGCTTTACTGAACAAGTTATTTTGAGTCTCCCTAAAATTTCCAAGTGGTTCCATGGGGATTTGATCCAGGGGCCTAGTGATTGCAAGACACACACTCTAACAACCGAGCCAACCCTCCACCTTTCCAAGTTCCCAGAGAAATGGTTGAGCTAGCGTTACTGTTATCATGGAACACTCATCATTGTATGGTAGTGCATTAATATGTGCCTCTATGTATATCATTGTACTCTAAAGGTCAGTGTTTGTACCAGGTCTAATATATACAGACCTGGGTACTCTGAGTCCCACATCACCAAAAATGAAACTTCTATTAGGCTACAAGTATGCAAAATGATTTTAAGTCATAATAGCCGACAATGTCCTTTTCAAGTTTATAGAACACCATGTGTCTTACTGTGCATACATGCGTGACAGTGATGTGTTCTTACCGTACTTACAGTACTGTAGTTATGCATGCTGAAGTTTGTCACATGTACAGTGCAGGTTAGTGAAAGGTTGGATTTGGGAAGCAATTTTAAAAATGGGCCCTGACATCATCATTCATGTACAGTATCCAGTGCATACACTAATAAAGGTACTCATGTGTACAGATACATTACAGCTGATGTTCATTGGCTCAGTTCCCCCCACCCATCCCTGGAGCCTCAAAATCTACCTCATGAGATTACTGTCATCTCTTCTTGATCAGGGATTCTATCAGAGGAAGTAAAGGAGAAAGGGATTTCCCTCCTCTCCCTTTCCACAAGGAGAGGAGGTAAACTAATCCCCTCTTCCCCACCCTTTTCATTCACATAGCAAATTCAAATGTTCAGTTACATTGGTCAGGAAAAGGACACTTTGGAGCGGTTTTTGAACTTTCATAAATAATGGCCTTTGAAACCCTTCAAATTGCACCTTATACAGACCTTGAAGCGAACTTTATCCCCTGAACACTCTTGAAACTTTTCTCTGGGACTTAAATCAGTTTGGAATGATGGTTTGGCAGAAATACTGTAAACTCTCCTCCTTTACATGTATGAGTTTTTGGTGGAATCCATGTTGGATGTATTTGAAGTAGCATATTGTAACAATCCAGCCAAAGAAATTTGTACCAATTTGTAGGAGTATTTTATTAAATGTCTGCTTCTTGTGTTTTCTTTGGCAGGTGATCGCAAGTATCGAGGAGTATTACCTGAGAGACGATACATTCGACAGTAGCAAGTATGAGTTAGAGGTGAGTGACGTATCCTCACGTCCAGGTTCAAGCCATGCCCTCCGGTGACAGTCTGCTAAAGACAGCACTGATTCTTGCTGACCGATGTAAAGCAAATCACTTTACAACTGACTAGAGCAAAATTTATTAAGAATGCCATGAAAAATGTATCTGAAAATTATCTGAGATAATATATTAATATTGCAAGATAACAACTTACATTTTTATCTGGCTATTTGATGAAACAAGGCATTCATCAGGAGTCCCATACCATCACTTAGTTTTCAAGCTAAAGTTGCTGTGTTTAGTTTCATTGTTGAATTACAAAGCAAACTTGCCAAAGATTCATTTTCAGATGCCAAAAGTGAGGATAAACCCTTGACAAAAATAGTCATATTTTATCTGCCCAAAAAAAGAAAAAGGAACAAAAGTCGGGCTAACCCCGTTCCCTTAGAATGGTGTTCATGTTACACTGACAAAGTCTTGTGATCGCTACTCAGAATCCTCAGTCAGCTAGAACTTATTTTGCAGTGTAATACATGCTGTGAAACTTTGAAGAGCCCACCTACCCTCAAAACATGGAAGAACACAAAAGTTGAACTACTGTAGTAATACTTAGGAATGCAAACCTACTGTTTTTACCTGTTTGATGAGGTACTGTAGGGCATCCAATCAGCTGTATTTATTTCACTGCTCTCTTGCCTGTCTCAACATGACAGTACAGTAGTTGTAAGAACTTTGGTATTGTAAAACTGGAGTATCAGTTGTACTGGCAATTGCCCGGTCATCTACCTTCTTTTCTTCTTCATCGGTATTTCAGGGAAGAGAAAGTAGAGGAAAAGCTTACATGCCACAAAACCTGAAAAAGAACTGTATTCATTCATCTTCCAGATATGAAATATGAAAATTGTCTTGCCTCGGCATTTTTGTTGGCCCTACTAAGTTCAGAATCTCAAAGAAAGCGTAGCACACAATCACCATTACTTAAATCAAACAAGACAATTGGGAATGGATATGAATATTCATTATGCAAAAGTAGGGCTTAAATATTGTTATTTTGTGGTGGCTATGAAGTATTGAAAGGAATTTGAGGCTCACCGACAAATGTCCAACCTGTATTCCGGCTTTCATTAATATTGCCCTGTGCTAACTGTACAACATATAGCATTTTAATCTATGCAGTTTTACCACACGCTGGCATAATTAGATAAGACAGATGAGTGGAAAGCCCGGAGGGAAAGGGGGGTTGATGGGGGTTGATGGGGGTTGTCAGATGATGATGAGATAGAGGGGATATGACACATTAATATGGCATGAGAGATTTATGATGCATTCAGATAGTCGCAATTGCAAGTGACATTAACAAGAACTGCCATATATGATGTATATTTGAATTATTCCTAGCTTTTGACCGCTGGTGAAATAAGAGCGCCCTCATTTACTGCAGCAGATAGTTTACCACTAATCCTATGATTTTTGCATTCAAGTTGTTAGTATTCAGTCTTATGTGAAATCTTGTGTATGGTATTGTATGATGTCTTTTTCACTTCTTTAAAATTAATCGTCTAGAAAATTCCGGATGAGCTGGACAAAATTCAGTTGAGTGCAATCGATGATGACAGAAACAGACTCAGAAGACAGTTGCAAGCTGTGAGTTGGTTTTAATTTTTATAACGTCTTGGATGAGAGCGAGCACACTGAACACATCCCCCCTTCCTTACAGTGGGTTGGAGGGGTAAATTTTTAAAGGATCACTTCAAAACGGACACTCTAGTAAGATCTTATCTTGTGTAATTAAAGGCACTACTTGTCAAAAAGGGCACCACATCTAGAAATTTTGAGGGTAGTAAAACCTCTACCCTTGCCCTCTAGGCGGTGCCAGCCCTACGAAAGTGTATACCAGTCACCTGGTGAAGGCAGCTGCATTATCCTGCAACACTGTTTCTCTATAAAGCCAAGGTAGCACATTACAAATTTTTTTGCCTTGTGGGAGAGGGTGAAATCTTCATTATTTTTCTATCATCGGGTTTTGTGCATACAGTTCTGTAGTAGTGCAGTCATTTCCCGATATTGTTTTTGTCATACCAATCGTGTAGTCCAGTCAGTATTGAATTCCTGATTTTCATCTTGAGGCAGCAGATTTAGTCATGCCTTAAATGGCACGTCAGTACATGATCGAACAATGTATGTACAACCAGGGGACAGAAATTTCCATCTGTAGTCTCGATAACTTTTAGGTGAAGAGTTTTACTGTCTTTGCGCTGCGCCACTCATCTATCAGTCAGTTTAATTACTTCTTGTCTTCTGCCAACCTTTGATGAATTTGATGGAGTTTTAAGTGGCCAGTACTGCAGGAAATTTGATCAACACTTTTTGTCGAGAATTTCAGTTCTTATATTAATCAACTTCCTCCTAAAGGAAGGACCTGATATCAATGTTGTTGATTTATCAGAATAGTTTTATTTTTGATATGATCAAATTTTTCTGATTTATTGCCAATTGTTTAGGATGGGATTATTTATAGTCTGATTTGTGTGTTTCCTTTTTTTCTCTTCAATCACCACAACTTCTTTACTGGTGTACTCATTTCTGAAAGTTTGACTGTAGTGTTACAAGTTACAGTAGTGTTACAAGAACAAGTTAAACAATAGCATTTTCAAGTGGCACGACCTGCCTGTTTGCATACAATACTGTCTTTGTGTTTTTGGTTTTCATGATAATTCCCCCCCCGAGGCAATTCCCATCCGGACAATTTCAATCCCAGAGAATTCCGACTTGGACAACCCCCTCCCCGATGAATTACTTCAGGCAAAGGTTTAGGGTTTAGTTTAGGGAGTGTGGCAATTTTTGGAGGGGAAATTGTCAGAGTTGCAAGTGTTTATTCATGACGCAGGAGTGAGACAAGAATTTTTAAAATTGTCCAATATTCGATAGATTTTGATGGAATATGTGGCTATTTTCAACATTTTCAATAATTCATAAACCCAATTGTCCAAAATATCATTTTCATGTCACACAACCTGTAAGCGAGGTTCCCATGGTGTGGAAAAGTCATGAATTTTAGAACAGACTGTTGATTTTTTTTTTCTTTTTGTGAAAACAACAAACCTCATTTACTTTCTTTCTATCACAATTGTTGCGCCATTCTTCATTGATCAAATGTTCTATTTGATCATGAAATGGTCATGGATAGGTCATGGAATACTCTAGTCACGGTAGAGTCATCAAGTTTTCCCTTCCTGACAGTGAAGGTTCCCTGATTATGTAGAGATCAAAATTAAATGCAAGGGTTAGTTCTGGTGGTAGTCTGAAAACGTAATCGATCTGATCTTAGCCAAAGGCTATTCAGCTGAATTTGCATGGTGTTTGTAGGTTAATTGCAGTGCACAGAAAGAAGATATTCACTTTGAGTATAGGGCAAACGTCATTAAAATGGCAAACTGGAAATTTTTGTTATAAACATCAAATGTTCTAGAACAAAGCCTGGGCACACCTCATGTTCTGTACTTGTAATTAGTGTTTCAATGATTGTCTCAACAGAACAGTATTTACTTTATGCATTGTTCCCTGTGGTTAGCTAGTTCTCGCTGCACAGTGCAGTACATTAGAATAGTCAATGAGGTCACAAAACTTTCTTGACAATCACTTTGGAAGAAAAGTATGGCAGCTTTAAAAGGAGCTTTGAATGGATTATATGATAATGTCAATTTCCTGTCAATCTATCAATCAATTAACATAAATCTCATTTTACATGCAAAGGTTTCAAAGAAAATGTCCGATGTGATATTGGCTAACCAGGCATCTTACAGCAAGGTAAGTGTGAGTTTGACCATCGTCAAGTAAAACAGTATTCATCAGCTTTAGTCCTGATTTTTGTGTTTCTGTCTGGTCCTAGTTACAATTTTGAAGAATGTACTTATATTTTACATAAGCAGGTCCAACCGATGGAAACACTTATTGTCGAGAAATTTGTATGGTAAAGAATTCTAATTCTTCAATCATCAATGTTGAAACTTGTCCTCAATCCACAAAACAAGCAGAGTTGCCAACTTACAAAATTAACGAATTCCTGTCGTAGAATCTTTAAACTTTCCACAAAATCAAACTGATATGAATTCAACAATATTTCTGCTAATTTTTGAATGTGAAAATTGGAATCCGATTGTAAATTAACACGAAGCTACAGGAAAATGAATTAATGCGGATTATGAAGTATTGAACTTGATTATGATTATGCAAAAGCCTTCACAATGCCATTAATCTGTTTATGTAGAGAAACACATCTTGCATCATACTGCAGTCTGTCATGACGAGCCATTTAGCCAATACTCTCATGTTTTGACTTTGTTTAAACATCACAGCATGCTTCTGAAGAAGCTGTTCAATGAAGGTTGTACTTGTCATATGATGTTTCCTTATTTAAAGGCCTTGTGACTTCCATTTAGAAAAGAACTGGATTCACTTAGAGTTTGCACAGTGGAACCTTGAATGAAAGTCTGTTAGAATTGTCTTTATATCAATTACTGTTTTTGAGATGTGACTTTTCAAAGTTTGATGAAAATGCAAAAGTCTTGTTACACCTATATTTGTTTGCTCTTGAATACTACTGGGTAAGCATTTTTGGAGAAAATACATGTTTCCAAAATAAGACCATCTTTGTATACGAAATTCTCAATTGTCCATGAAGTACTGTACTGTAAAGGTTAAGTAGACAAAGGACAACATAAGACATTCAGTATCATAGGAGTCCGTCTCTTAACGTCACAAATTTGCATACTCAGCCAATGTCTATCCATGATGCAGGTGGGAAACAGGAATTTTTTGTAAAAATGTCAATATGTGATGGACTTTGTTGGAATTTGTCGCTATTTTTAACTTTTTCAATGATGAATACAAATACAAGTCTAAAGTATCTTTTTCATGTCACATGACCTGTAAGTGAAATTTTGTCTCTCACTCCTATGTCAGGAACTTGGAAGGGTAACAGAGCTTCAAGAAAGCCTTGACAATGCTAGTGTCATTTGCAGAAATTGCCGAAGGTAGGTCAAATTTTTGAAGAAAGAAACAAACTACAACAAAACAAAAAGCTGGTGGGGAAAGTTTGCCACTTTTTTTCCATTTTTGCATTCCATTTGTCCGTTTTCCATTTTTAGGTTTTTTTTTCTTATTTTATCAATGTTAGATGTAGTGATAAACAAATCAAACTGAGAAGGTATCATATCTTTACATTTGGAGATATCTGTCCTTCAAAAATTTGTCTGCTTTATGAAGTAAAGTTTAAGATAGCTGAAATGAGAAGCACAACCAACATCTTTGTTCATGTACAATGTTAGCATCACTGAATGCTGGAATCACTACTGGATTGCATTAAATACCACATTCTCTGGCATTCTTTGCTGCACCATTTTTCATAAATGTATCAGTAATTCTCATTATTTCAACAGGGAACTGAAACTGTTTTCTATACATAAAAAAGTCACATTTCTTTGCAATTTAAGATCATTGCTCAACAGGTGTGTTGATAAGCTATTTATCTGCTCTTTAGCTGATTATTTGGTGTATTTTCCAACATACTGTAGTATTTTGTGGATTTTGAAAATAAAAGTTGGCAGTCTGGAGTAGTAAGCATGATCAACTTTCACCAGTAAAAGGAATATAGTTTGTGAGATTCTTGACCATTGATGGATTGATTTTGAAAATCCTTCATCAGTTTGGGTTACTATTGAATATTTGTAATCCACATGTTGTCTCTTTATATGACTGGCCCGTTTTACTTACGTCTTTCCTTTTTTGTGACAGTGAGTTGCACATGACCATGCAGGGTTTCACCGTTGCTAGTCTGGGCATCATGTCAAAACACAAGAAGAAATTACAGCTCCTGAACTTACTAAAGTCTCTTCATACGATAAAAACATTGGTGAGTCCTCACTGTGAAACGTTCACCCTTCGGTATTAATATTAAATATCCCTTCTTGACTCTCAAAACACTGTAAGTTTTAAACTTTTGACAGTGCTTTCTTGTTTGGTGGTACAAAAAGCTAGAGAATATTCTTTATCTTTATTTTGTGGATAACACAGTCCCTACTGTTGTCCCTACTATTCAGTACAGCACCTAATACTGAAGACAATACCTTACATCCAGTACAGTTTCTTGTCTTCAGCACTGTTTAGCATAGTACTGTTCATCGTTCAGTACCATACCTAATTTTCTTCTTTCCTTTGTGGAGCAATAAAGATTATTTATCTATCTATCTATCTATCTGTCTGTCTATCTATTTGTCTGTTTATCTATGTGTCTGTCCATCTGTTGCTTTGTCTATCTGTAGATTTGTCCATCTTTTCATCTAACCAATCTGTAGATCTATCATTCAGTACATTACCTTAAATTAATATACACGACAGTACCTAATTTCAGTACAGTATGTTATATTTAGTAGAGTACCTTATATTCAATATGTTACACAATATTCAGTACATTACCTCATTAACAGCACAATAGAGTGCCTAGTATTCAGTACAGCACCTTATAGTATAACAGCACCCTATAGTATATACCTTACATTCTCAGTGCTGTTTAATAGTTTGTTTTTGTTTAGCTTTCACTGCCTCAAGGCAACTTTTTTCATTTTCATCTCTCATTTTTTACCATTTCCACAGCAACAAACTGACATCAGACTCCGGGAGATGTTAGAGGTAAAGACCTGTCATTGCACCTTACGTTCTTCCATTTTGTTTTGATTTCCATTTTTTTGCCAGCCTTTTGTCAAAGAATTCTGAGTCAATGAACCACGCACTCCCCAAAATAACAGATTTGTGACCATCTGGTGCTTTTGACTTTATAATAACTCCTTAAAATTACTCTCTCGATGCATTTAGACAAGATAAATAGCATATCAAAACAATGTTACTGTTTCTCTGACTCAATAGAGACACAAAAAATTGGCTTTGTTTTTATCTCTCAAAATTGATCCATGTGCAATCAATTAATATCCTGTCTTGTTACATTTTCGCTTCATTGTTACGCAGGAAGAAGATTATCCGGGGGCCATTCAGCTCTGTCTGGAGTGCCAGGATGCTGCAGTCACGTTCAGACATTACAAATGTATCAGGTAGTTATGAAATGAAAGGAAAGGAAATGAAGAGAAAGGAAATTGACGAAGCAAAATGAAAGGAATAGAATGTTGTGGAATCTGCTAGCATTAACGAGCTAGTAAAGTACGCAGCACATATTGTCGATCAATCTGTCATAGTGTTCTTCACAGATTTTCAAGAGAGAGAGGGGGGGGATAACCACCCAGAAAGGGCATGAATGCAATTAGAAAGCGATCACCAAGGAAGGGGTTTGATAGGAAGAACAGTAGTTTTTGATAATTGAGTAGTTTAACATGCAAAATGGTGCCACCTAAAGATGGTATCTTGTTCCAATTTTAGTTAGTAGCCTTCGCCTGCTGTCAATTTTTTTTTTTTAAGACCAGGCAGAGATTGTGAGGGGAAAGATTTATGGGGTGGCAGGTTTTTTTTTAGGGCAATTGTGATTTAAGGGGTGGCAAGTTCAAGTCAAGGGAATAGGCCACTCCCTAGAATTCCCATGTGGAGAGCTCAGCATAGATTATTATCTACAGGGGATTAACTGGTTAATAGATATGCATAGTGTGTAAGTATACTGTGAGCCATGCATTACCCTTCAAAATGCAAATATAAGACTAATTGCTAAGTGAAAGTAACATTTGTGAGCATGTGAATTGAAAGTGTCAGTTACAGGCACTTGGCTGGTACTCCAACCATCAAAGCATACTTCAGGATCCCTTGATCTGGTTGGCTAATCAAAGACAAAATTATACCTCTAATTATCATGCTTTGATGATTGCTGTGTAAACAGTCATTGCCCCAGAGTTGACCGCTGTTAGATAAGCATGAACTAAAATAGCATTCCAAAGTTTCATTTTTATAGATAGCATAAGCTCAGATGTAAATGTAATTTTTTTTTTTTTGTCTTTTCCTTTTGCAGTGAACTGAATTCAAAACTTCAAGATACTCTAGAAATGATCGAGGTGAGTGATTTCTTGAACTGAGGAAAGTGCGTGACAGAACGTGACAGAAATTGTAATTAATGCAGCAAGTTTTCACGTACAGATGCAGCTACTATGATTAGGTCAGAAAGAAAATTAGGAAGTACAAGGCAAACAACACTTGACTTGTGGTGTAATATGAAGACAGCACCACTCTTGTGATGTGCCATGTGGACAGCACCACATTTGTGATGGAACATTTGTACAACACTTTGTGATGTTACATGTCTGCAACTCCACATTCTTGATGTACCTTGTGGTACAACACTGCACTTTGTGGTGTAACCTGTGGATGACACCACATTTGTGGTGTAACATGTGGTCAACATCACACATTTGATGTTACCTGTAGACAATGCTGCAAGTTGTCTTTTATTTTCTATTTGTGGTTGAAATTAACAATCATATACATGATGTTACTCTGTGTGACAAATGTGACTGTTGTTTGATGAAATTCCTTTAACAGTCGTGACCAGGATGTAGAACATTGTGTAATACATCTCTGTTAATTTGAAATGTTACCAAAATGTCAGGTCAATAGTCACCTTGAAAGAACGGGTAATCAACACAAATCTAAATTAGTTGCTAAATCGATGCCAAGATTACTTTGTGATTTACAATTCTGAAATTGCTTGCTAACCTCATCTCTGGAAATTGAAAAGTAGAAAACAACAGCTGCAATGAAATTTAAACCACTCTTCTTTTTTTCACTGCAGGAACAATTAGACAAAGCTCTTGCCAAAACCTGCACTGACTTTGATATCAAACACTACCAGAAACTCCAAGCAGCCTATCGACTTCTTGGGAAAACTGAGGTAAGATGTTCTAACCAACTCTCCTGGTTAACTTTTCACTTCTGCATTTGGCATGTCTTTGTACCCTGTTACAGTAATCTAACATTATCATCAAGACATCAACTGTTTGCCACAGTGTGTGGTATCTGAGAGTGCTGTATCCATGAGTAGGCAGGTAAGTTGTTCTTTTAGGTTGTCTATGTGTGCACATATTATTCTCTCTGAATTCTAATTTTAATAAATTGCTGAGCAATCAGGCAAGTTTGCCTATCGATACTGATGTCACATGTAAATCATTTACCGATGCAATTCATCAGATAATTTTCATAATCTTAAGTGTCTTCTTTATTTTATTGTCTGAAATGAATACTTTGCCTGAAATGATTTCAAAACAAATCTGTATCGATATCTACATGTATTAAACTCTGGTTAAATCAGTTGTTTTCTGAACAAATCAAAATGTTAAGAACAATTACATTACATGTTCAAACCGCATCAGCTGATGATAGTTCAAACGCACAAAGTAATTACATAGAACAATAGGCTATTGTTTGCAGCCGTTTAATTTGAAATTGGATATATATTGTCGGACATTGGAGCCAAGGTATCAATGTTTGGCACTTAAAAGCACACCTTCCTGTAAACGTTGATAGAAAACTCAAATTGCATGGAAAGTGAAAAGATTTAGAATTTTAGACAAATAGGTGATATGTAGTCACATTATGTCTGTTAGTTTAAAAGCAATAACACTAGGTTATTATACAGTGCAAGCATGGCTCAATTTGCTGGACGTGTATAAAAGAAATGTCCCAGAGGTGCCTACTTCCCACGGTTTATTTGTACATTTTCAAGACCAGTAAGTAATGCAATGGCTCAGTGAGAGAAATGGCAATTTCCATGCAACAGTGAGAGTAACACAAAACATAACCAGTTTTGAATTTTTCTAGCATATTTGGGAGCAAATGCAAAGAACCCTAAGATGACAGAGCTATGAACTATGGACATGTGCAGGATTGTTTGTTTGTCTATTCTGGGATATTACATGAATATTTATGATGGGAATATTCATGTTTCCTTGCCCAGACTGCTATATTCAACAGTGTACATTTTCTTGCATATTCATGGTTTGATGTTTCATGAATATTTATAATGGAAATATTTATGTTTCCTTCTCCAGACTGCTATGCACCAGTGTACATTTGCTTGCATATTCATGATTGAATTTTTTTTTTTCATATGATAACTGAATATTCATAATGTGAGTATATATTCATCTTCTCTTGCCCAGACTGCCATGAACCAGCTTCACATGCACTTCACCAGTTCCATCCACAACATTGCTTTCCAAATTGTTCTCGGTTATGTCCAACTTGTGACGGGTACGACAGACTCCAGGTATCAAAAGATGCAGTTTAAAGATCTCTGTTCGGTGAGTATTCGCTGCCTTTTTATCTTTTTTGCATTTCAAAGCATCTTATTTTTTAAGGACTCAATTTATCTAATGAAGCAAATCAGTGTGGATGATGGAAGAAGAAGGATTCTTTATTCTGTTGCTGATTCTCACCCCCCCNNAGTTTATTGATTGATCGATTGATTTCTTCATTTCAATATAAATAACAAATTTATGAGGCGGCCATGTTTGTTTGTATTTCCTGCTACACTTCATGTAAAACAAAATGTCATATCTGTAGAGAAATAGTCAGTGCAAACAATCATTTTTCTATCTTTTTCAATTGTTCATTTCACAATCGACGTGTCTTTTCTTTATCCTACTTTTCCAGCATGTTGGTCTAGAGACCTACATTCCGTGTCTGGTGGACCTCTGCAAAGCATTATGGGAAGTTATGAAGAGCTACTACAAAACATTGGAGTGGCATAAGAAAAACAGTGAAGCTGAGCAGGATACACCTGTTGGTAGGTGCTCATATACAATGATGTTGACAGTGATGTCGATGTTGTTGATGATGATAACAATGATGATGATGATGATGAAGCTGACGATGATGAAGATGACGATGATGGTGATTGGTAGTATTGGTGAAAGTGGTGATATTAAATGATGATGGTAACGATGATGATGATAATAATAATGATAATGATGATGGTGGGGATGATGATGTTGGGGATGAGGATGATGATAATGTTGACGATGATCATGATGCTAGTCACGATGATGTTGATAATGACGATGACAGTGTGCAACTATCAACTACAGCTTACATTTGGTTATGACTCCTTACCTTGGTACCTCTGAGTCAGTGTTTGTACTGTTGCAAACTCACCTTTGTCAATTGATGTGTCAGTGTGTGGCACTTTCTTTCAGTGACATAAAAGGAACAATCTTGTGTCGTGTAAATTCTAAAGGTATTCTGTATCTATTGAATGATGCCCAGACAGTCCATACAGACTTTATTTGTGATGTTCAGTAAAAAAAACAGCTATGTATGCCAGTGATTTTGCATCAGCCCCCCCCTGAATTTTGCTCAAGGCAATGACAGGTAACTTTGCCTACATGTGCTTGGAAAGTGAACTTGAGTAAATGGAATTTATGTTATCGT
>VJOZ01010886.1:0-11131 GCA_009801055.1 Stichopus horrens | reverse complement strand
AAAAGAGTAGGATTTCCTTATCTCCTAAGGTAGGCACACAGAATGATCAGATGGTTAAATATGACCTAGACTACTAGACACACACACACACACATCCAGTGCTCCAAACACATACACACAAAAAGACCTTTGTTTTCAGAATAACAGAGCCAATGAATCAGAGCTGATGACATCCCCCCAGAAAAAATATTAATTCAGTACTGACTTACAAACGATAGATTACACCTGAATGGGTCTTCAGTCAACATTTCCCGTTTTGTATCAGGTTAAAAAATGAGTTTCCAATCTCCTCTTGGGTAATAACTAGGTTGAACACTTGTTAAATATTTCTCTTTATGGCCCTTAGCAGTGAAATAATGGTCCTCAGTTAAACATTGTAAAATCTGAGCAAAGCCATTGGTTGCTTTAATCAGAGTCATCAAATCTGTATTTCTGTGCTTAAATATGTTCTTCCAGTTCCTTGTATATGATTACTTTTTCCTTTGAATTTATTGGCTTGAGCAGTTAATGTTACATATTTTTCTTACAATGGTTGCCAGCAACGTCGAAGAGTTATTGCTTTTGTAGCGTTCCCTCGATTGATACAATATTCCACGCAGTACATTTCTTTCATTTACTTGAATAGCAGAAAATGAATGGACATAAGAACAAGTTTTGGTGCCTTAAGATTTTGTAAAGCATGATATGACTATGAACCTTTATGATTTCCAATTCCAGGGAATTTTACATTTATAACTCTCAACTTTCAAGACACATGACGAGTAATCCACCATCTTGAATGTCACGTCTAAGTTAGTGAGAAATTTGACCAAATTCAGGATCAGGAAAAGTAGAAACAAAACCTTTGGAAAGAATGTTTTGATTCTAATGTCACCAGACTTGTGTCATGTGACATTTGCTTCATAGCAAAATGCCCGGCTAATTGCGTCTCCTACCTTTAAACGGCATTCTGGCAGTGGCAGACCAAACTTGCCTGAAAAAGTCATCTTCACCATTTCTGTTAATTGTTTCCACCAGCTACAAATCTAGTGTATTTAGTAACGCCATTACACAGCCCAGATCGACTGTCGGAATAATTGCTTTTACTTCCATCTTAGTTTGGATTGTGACGATTGAGTGAAGCAGCTACAACAATTTTGCCCTATATGCAGATCAGCCTCCCTCTGTTAACTGACTAAATCATAGAACACTTGCCACAAATTGACACCAATTGAAGCAATATGCCAACACAAGTGACAAAACAGTTGCCATGGATTGTAGGAAGATTAACAAAATATTCCATTAAATTTTTTATGCAGAAGGGGATAGACTCTACATGGCCTTTGGCAATGTGTAAAGAGTAATGATCCCAATGTGACATTAAATGACCAAATAAATATGTTGTTGAGTGTTTCATCAAACTGGCAGCAATTGTGAATTAACACACCTGGCTTTAAATATGGCCCAGATATCCAGATGATGACTTGGAAAGAAAGTTGGTAACATTAATTTGCAGACCGGGAGGAAATTTGCTTTTTGTGTGCATGCAGTCTCGATTAGTTTGGCAGCATTTCCCATTTTGAATGGCTGTATCCAGAGCAGGTACAAACAAATAAATATATAGTGACAACTGCTTAACCCTTTGTACAGTTCAAATATGCACTTGGATGAACCATGATGTCTTGCAATCTCTAACATTCAGGGATGTGTCAATAAAAGCAAGATACCACAGGAGGGAAAGGAGTACCTGTGGGGAGGGGAAGGGGTTATTCTAACACAACACTCAGAGACATACCAATGACAAAAAAGTGAGGAATCATGGTACTAATAAATAAACCAGCAGTTCAAAAGAACACAAGAGTTGGAAAAGTTGAAGACAAGTATTCATCACTTTCATATTCAAATGCACCACACCCATGACTTTCAAGCTAAGGTTGAAATGTGACATACTGCTCTGGTTCTGACTTGTAATCATGGTATGGAGAGCAGGCACATGAAAATTGGAAAATAAAAAGGAAACCAAACATTTCTTCAAAACAGAACAATTGCTTTTGTCATCTAACATGCTATAGTAATTAGGAGTTGATTGTTAAAGACCCTACTATGTTTAGACTACCACATTGTAAAAAAAGAAAAAAAAAACTGGATAGTTGGTCGCATTGATAGGTCAGGAACTGTTTTCATCCAAATAAAGAATTATATTTGCTTAAAGAGTATACTCTTGTCTAAGCTTACAAATATAAACAGCTGTGACAAGATCACCATACTACATCAATAATAGACCCACAGACTCACTGCACAACGAAAATAATGTTTTGATATTCTTACAACCGCAAAGCTTTCAAACACACATCTGCATATAAGTTGACATTTGTCATTGTTCTAGCTGCAATTCTGTGCTAACCTTTGTTGCAGTATGTACAGTCATGATTTTGCAATTCAAAACTTGAGGAAGCTCAAGCCCTGATGACAAATAAACAATACTCAGATGAGTACAAACAACACTGCATTTAAATTCTTCACTACATCAGATATGAAAATTAAGGGAGAATCTCATGAAAAATGATCAGTGATGGTAGTTGAAAGTGAATCTATTGCAAACTAATTAAATTAATATAAATTTAGTATCTCTCTTTAATTGAGAAATATGTAATTAAAAGAAAAAAAAAACACTCAGACATTCAGAAGTATCTCAAAGATAGGATGCAGAGTGTCTGAGCTGTTTAAACTACACACTTTTCAATGACTCTGTATCATCTAACATTCAAACACAAAATTAATCTATGACATCTCTGCAATCACTACTTGGTCAGAGGCATCAACTTAATCGTGGCTTTGCTAAAATGTGGTACAATGGTCAGAAAAGAAAAACCGAGTTTACTAAACATGCAAAATTTTAGTTGCCCTGAATGGCACGCGGGCACAATCTACAGTCCCAGATTTTGAATGAAACATCCTAAGCACTTTCTCAGTATAGGAAGGGGTAAAATGGCCAAGCTAGGTTTCTTGGTCAGCCTGCCCATTAACAACTTAATTTCACAGATTCAGTTGAATTAAGTGGATTGTTTCAAAAAGTTTGAATGTACATTCAGCAGTGTTCTTGTCTAAATCTGGTCAGCTGGAATATGAGTTGTACTGGCAATTGCTTGGTCATCTATCTTTTTTCTTCATCAGTGCTTCAGGGAAGAGAAAGTAGCAAAAATATCACTTGTCACAAAATCTTAAAGAGAACTATGTGCTCATCTTCCAGATATTTGAATGTGACAACTGTCTCAACATTTTTGTTGGTCCTACAAAATTAAGACTCTCCAAGAAAGCCTAGCAATCATTGTCACTTGAAATCACACAGACCAAGGAGAATGGATATGAACCATGTTTTCTTCTTTACTAACATGGTTGACTTTCAGTAGCAAAATATGACAAATTTGCAACTCATTTTCCAGCTTTTAAACAATGAAAAAGCAAGTTCATACAAGACTATTGTTCTGAGAAGTATTCCCTGGTGTTTTTATTGATTCCTAAAATTAGGAACTGAGCACTTTTTACTTGTACCCATTGGGTACCCAGGTACCCTGACCACAATGCCATCTATACCATTAACATTGGCATTTCTGGTGGGTGTACTGTGCATCATAGTTGGTGTGAAGTGATCTTCCTAGTGCATATATGCACATCTGGCCTACACATTACATAATAGGATCAGCAATTTTCCTGGAGAAAAATGTGAAAATTACATTTTGAAAACTTTTTTGGTCCTTTTTACTTGTTCAAGGGAAACCGATTGAATCTTGTAGCATGTTTGGGGGTCTACAAAAATGGGGAAAAGGGGTAACTTTACTAATTTGACACAACTAGTGCTTTCACACAACAGAAATTGTTGTTTCTCACTTCATGAAGATGCCCAGACAGTAATTTTGGAACCAGAAAGTAATTTTGGATCTGGGTACTCAATGACTCATGGATACCTGAGTCACTGGTGAAAACACTAGTGCTCCCATCTCTTCAGATGATGCAGACATTCACGAGATGAGACACAAACAGCAAAAATAATGAGAAAACCGTCAACTCCAGATGTAATGAAGATATAGTGGTCAATACCACTTAAATATCGTATTTTTCATCCTCCGGAAAATAATCCTCCGGTACAAATTTTTGTTGTTAGCACATCAGAATCATTTCACGAAAACTGGCTGCAAACTCTGCATCTGCCAGATGATCATCGATCAAGATGAAAGACATCTTCTGTTTCGAAGTTACACTTCCCCACTACAAGGCCATGCAGACAATTGAAATGAAATCCCACCAGCCAGTCCACAGATATATCTCTCTTGAAATTTGTGTAGCAACGAATCCATCGCAAACTGCTGTAAAGAATGTAGCTACAAAAGCAAACAAAATATGTTTCCAACCTTTCATGGTTTGATCTAATGGCTCTGCATTGCCACATGTGAAAAAAAATACGAAAAGAAAAAAAAACTGTTTACTTTAGTCTTGAAAGTTAATTCTCAGCTTTTTTCTTTTACATAATCTGCACCTCACCTTCTAATACTGAAAATTAAAGCTTATACTGTCAGTATTGTTTGTCCGGCTTTAGAAAATTAGAAGTGTTAGACCTTCAGCGAAAAAATCTATTTAAGAGATTAAAACTTTAGGGCTAGATGTCTAAGCATACGAGGCAGCTGCAGCGGCAGCATACCATTGTTGTCAGTTAATGACATCATGCTGGTTGTGACAGACCGTATATACCAACTGTCATCACAGAGGCCTCAGCTGATATCAAAGCAATACAATAACAATGCATATCAGCTTCACAGTTTGAAGAGATGGAAGAAATTGACAAAAAAAATATCAGAAATGAAATTAAATGTCATACCTGTTTTCTAAATATTTTCTTAATTTAATATATGCTTAAATAAATAGAAAGGGTGAACTGGAAAAAATGCACCTCAATTTCTCACAACTTATGAGCAATTTGTCAAAAAGTGATGATACTTGAGGGAAATATGTAATTATGAATATCTGCTTGGGAGAAAATTTTCTCTGAGGATGAAAACATAAACAAAGCAAAAAGAGATACGAAACTAGGGCATACATGTCGGTGACATGCATACATATTGAATCAAATTAAGTTAACAAAATTGCCTTTGTTTTGCACTTTCAACCTCAAACAGAGCAGCTTTAATTCCTCAGGTATATTATTCATACTTTTTACTTCAACACTTTTAGAGACACATAAGGGACGGAGAGAGGGTCAAAGGGGATGGAGCAACACTGTTTACATTTACAGACTGAGTATTGCCTTGATTTTTTGTTTCTGAAAATGGGCACCTTAACTTGAATCCACTTTGCATGTATACAGCAGGGATGAACTTGAGAATGGATGGCCATGCAATGCATTTTGGTCATCAACACTAAAAGAGAAAAAGATAGATGGAACCTACTCTAAAGAGATGCATAAACATGCAACGTTTTGTTAAACGCCACAGTTATGAAGCATATCTCAAACTTACAAGAAGCAATTTCAATGACTTGAGGGTTGTTTCCTCAACAGATCCAATTTGGAAATGTACCCACCTTATGTAACCAAATGCATGCATAGCTGATACTATAGCACAGTGACCTTAACATATTTCACACTTTTGAGTGTTTGGTTGCAAAACTTCTAACCTCTGGTGTTTGCAATTAAGTTTTCTTAGTGTCATTGTTTCAAATCACAAATCTGCCACACGGTTGCTCAATGCATCCAGAGATGGCAAACTTGAGGTGACTAGGCACAAATACACACAAACATGTCAAAAGGAGCACATGCCCGGTACATATCAATGTGAGTAAGCATGCTGAAGTTGTCTGTTGTCAATCATAAGTCATTTTATAAGATTGAGACTGCGGACGTATTACATTAAACACTTACTTGCAAACTTGAACTTGCAAAGGAAAGGTGTTTGTATTACACGCAGCAGCCACTATATATGACCGAGACCGAGTCAATCAGATATCGAAACGAACTAATATTTGTGACAAAGTTCAACACTTCTTTTCCAGACATCAGTTACGGAAGTATATATATTTCTATCTAAATTTAACGGTACAGTATATTCAGCGTATGAATTATCGATAGGCAAAATGAGCACTCCTAAAAGAGCCAGTGTAACTAACTATGTACATGTCGAATGTTTTCTTTCTCACGATTATACTTAGAGACTTTTGTTCATTGTTCATTAAAGTTTCTCACACTAGTTCACTGAGCCTTGCATCAATCCTATCACACACTTACATGCAGGCTATACCAGCCTAAACATACAGTTAACAGAGCAATTTTACCCTGGGAGGTAAGAAACAGCCAAAATTGCTGGCATTTGAAATTCTCCCATGCCTCATTTGGCAGAGAGTAATGAGCTGGTAACCAGAGGCTTGGCTTACATTTTTACTTTCCTCTGGTTTCCACTTTGTCTAATTACCAGTTGTTGACAAATTAACCTTCCCATCAACTGGCAAATCTCAAAAACTTTTTTAATTAAAGTGTAAATATTCAACATTCATTTAAAAATCAGTGACAACCATAATTCTGTTATTCCCAATTTATGATTGACACATTCTAAATTAGCACACCAAAACTCTATTTGAGATGTTTTCCTCAGAGAAATCATTGCAAACATGACAGATTCAGGAACCATTTCTAAGGGTTCATTTGTAGCTACACTTACCAGCGATAAAATTGTTACAGGGGAACTTGTCAAGACAGTTGGTTCACGGTGACAAATAATTCAACAAACGCACCATCATCGATGCGACAACGGAAACCGGGGGACACAGAAACCAAAACTGGTGTAACGAGGAGGGTAAATGAAAATACGAGGAGACATATTTAGCTCTCGTTCAGCTTGAACTACTAAAAGGAGAGCTGGTAGAATATCTAAATTATGTAAATACCAGACAGAGGGACATCAAAGAATAATGGTAAAGGGAAGAAAAGGTGAACAAAATCAAATCCCAATGACAAAACACCACACCTGACGAAGAGGCTGTTTGTAGTAACTAACTTATATGATGACAATTGCATACTTTCACGTAATGCACACACTAGTTAGTTCTATCTCAATGTTAAGAAGTTACAGCTTGTATAATGAAGCATTATACTTTGAAATGGAAAACGTAAGGACTTCTAAAAGAGTGCCTCCTCATTCACCAAACAGCTCTGAGAGAGTTAAACTTATTTCAGCTAATATTAGGGCTGGCATGGATATAGGAATGTATAATGGAGACAGCCCAGGTAAGACTCTTTAATAGATAATTCAAATCAGAGAACATATGGAATAAGTTGAGTAAAATATTTTTGTTGGATATCATCCCTGTTCTGCTTTCTAAATTCTTTTCAACACAAACTTTTAACTTTAATGTAACCAAATTGACTGAGCTACAACTGCAGAACGAATTCTCTATTGAAGCAACTAATTGATCAAACTGGATCAACATGCACTTTTAAATGAGCAAATTACTATCACAAACAAATCTGCAATACGTTGCCAACTACAGCAAATCAGATTATTTGTCCACTTCTTTTATTTGCTATACATATGTAAAGGTTTGAAAACTCCTCAGAATTGACTTCAAAAATATAACAATTATAAGATTAAGTTTAACATTTTCACAGTGAGTTTAACTTTTTTGTATCAATGTTTTCTCTTTTTTGATGAAACACAACAGTTTTCAAAAGGTCAACTGTTTTTGGGCAAGAGCAGCAACTTTGCACTTGATTGACTAAAGGCTAAATGTGAAGTGTTTATTACTATTTTTGTGTTCTTGCAAACATTAAAAGAGAGACAAAACCTACGAAAGCCAACCAGTCATTAATAACATATCCTGCCAAGTTCTAGCAACTTTGAATGACTAGACGATTACAATATACAAATTCAAGTTCTGTGAGTACGTAACATAAAATGTTTTGAAAACAGCTACTCCAGGTCATGCCATGGAAGACTTTAAATCGTGGAAGCACCCATGTAGTAGTACTTCTGTTGTAAAAACCTGGCTATGCTACAGCAGCAAAAAGAGTGTAGCCTCACCATTTGATTCATCTTTGTCAATGTTTTGAAATACTTTTCTGTCCCAGATTTACAACTCTGTAAACTCATCTTTTTCCTTTGAAAGGATTTTATTCCGTAAGAAAACAGGGAAAAGGATTTTGTAAGTTTTTAAAGTACCATAAATGATGAGTCATGTTTGTTTACTTGATCAAATGTATGATTCCTGGAAACATTGTCCAAACATCACTGGTTTGAAGTAATGATAGTGACATCTAAAACCATCAGGCAGGCATATATGGATCGAGTATTCTGAAGGTCTGACCAGTGGCATTCTGAACTTTTTGAAGTGATGCATGAGCAATTCCCATCTACACCATGGTCAAAAAGATGAAAAGTGTTTGTGTGATGAGGTATTGTTTCACAGATGTGTACACTGAATACATTTGCTCACGTGAGATTGATCAATAAGAGCTACAAGTGATGGTAGAGGGAAGCGGTCGAGGAGATTTCCGATGGGGGAACACCTCGCTTAACCAAAAAGTCTTTGTAATTATGATTCCTGGCTAATAAACTATTCATGAAGGACAAAGGATAAACTACATACCGTACCAACTGTGAAGTTCAAATACTTTAAACTTCTTGAGATGCCATGTTTACAAGGCTTTGAAACTGATCTCTACTCATCTTGCCTGACCCTTGACTTCCCCAAAACATGGCATATTGTCTACTCAGCAAGGGCTACCAATATTTACAGTTTAATTAGTTCCAGCGACATAAAAATAAAAGGAGAAATCTTCCTTAAAGGTGTTCATTGAAGTGACATCACTAAGTTTGTGGGGATCACTGAAGAAGTGACACTAATTAGCATAAATAGTCAACTTTTATCCAATAGTTGGGAAAACTGTTACAAACCCTGCACTGGTTGTCTGCATATGCATTAGTACTGTGAAAAGTGTCTGACCACAAATTTTCAAAAACCAAACTGTTTCATTAATTACTCACTCATTGTATTCCTTTGTATGTGACACATGGGGATGCGCAGTTTGACCACCTGTCATCATTATGTGAAGGAAATGTGACACATTTAGGAAAATTTTGAGAATTTCATGAAACATATCAATGTACTTCTTTAACATGTTTCAAAACTTTAACCTCTTTAACCACAAATGACCTTTGACCTTTGACCTTCACAAAAAAAAAACAACAGCTAAGGAATCATTTACTCACACTGGACAACTTAAATGTCAAGGTTGAAGTTCCAGGTTTTTTTTTCCTTTCTTGAGATATAGTGTTTACAAGGTTTTCAAAAGTAAGTCTAAACGCCAGTGACTTCCAATGACCTTTGACCTCCATAACAACCAAAAATGATAAGCTACCCACAATGTCCAACTTCCACATCAAGTTTGAAGTTAAAGCAATTTTTCATTCTTGAGATACTTACTCTCTACTCATCAAGAGCAACCAATGCTGACAGCTTGAAGTTTCAGCAATATTCATTTGTTAAATCTTCCTCTACTTCATTTAACCATTGGTAACCTCTAATGATCTTTGACCTGACTGACAAACAATAGGATCTCATCTGCTTACAATGGACTAAGTATACAGAAACTTTGAAGTTGAAGCAACTTTCTTTTGAGAGATATCATGTTTACAAGTCAAGGCCACACACATGCACACACAATCATGAATTCCCTGTTCATCTCATGTTCTCATCTTCACAACACTATTGTACCTTAATATTTTCTTTTGGAACAATCTGATTTTCACTTGGCTGTGATAGGTGCTTTGGTTTCACAATCAACAAACTTTGACAGCGCAAGCAAACACTACACACAGGCAGAAGATGAACTTAATGCTGATAAGGCTTAAATTTAATTATGATTGTCAAGTAAGAATGAAATGTCATCTTAGTAAATAAACAGAAAGTTAGAAAGGACAGGTTTTTATTTCCACTGCAATTAAAGTGGCAGACCCTAGACAAAGTTTCGGTTGTTGATCACTCACACATTTACATTACTAGTGAGGATATGGTGTAGCATTCCCAAATATTTACACAAGATCATAATGTAAAGTGTGATCACAGGAACCCCATCCTAATATTCCACAGAAACAGGTTCTTTGCCAATTTGCTAGCTACCATTGCATTTGTTTCGGTTACCTTGAGACCTCTGTTTGGTACACTTCCTACTGCAATACATCCCACTGGGATGTGTCAGTTTATACTAATGTAGCTCTCTCAATATAGAGCTGTGGGAGAAGTTGCAAGGAGGAGATATCTTAATTGTGACTCTGGAAATATTAAACAGTGCATGGCCACAGTCTACATTAAGCAAATTTACATCAATCTCTCTAACACCATACCATAGCCTTCGCACTCTCTCTTTTTATACTTTTCTTAATTGGCATATTGTGAAATAAGAAAACATCTTTAAGTTCACAAGTTACCTGCACCCATAATGATTCTACTCTGTGTAACTAAGTTAGCGATATTCCTAATCTTTTGTTTGTTGCATTGAGTTACACTGCATGTGGCTGGTTATCAATACTGATGCATCCGAAGAGTACCTCACACTGTCCCCACCTGACCTCAATGCAACAATAGTGGTTACATGCCATTGAGCCACTCACAGACAGACAATTAAGATTGCAGGTTTTGTTAGGACACAAAACACTGAATAACTAATTGCTTTTCCTCGTTAAGAATATAAACACAACATGCTGAATGCATGGCTACAATATCTCAGTCAATTTTCATAGGGTCTGGATTCAATGTCATCCTGCAAGTCTAATATGGAGCAAGTCTGTGAGTTAAGAATATGCTTATTTGTCCAAATATGTGTAAGCCATTCATCTAGGGATAACAACTATAAATTCAAATGTGACATCCAAAAGGTCAAAGACTTACTATGTTTAGAGGTAGACCACTAAACTGTCACTTGCTTCAGTAAAAAATTGTCAACACTTTATCTGTGAGCACAATGTCTGAAAATGTGAACTACTACTAGAGCACCAATTGGTGCAGAAACTCATATCTCAACATCCTGAAGGTACCATTTATGTATCATTATGTCAAATTATAGGTACCACTGAGTATCATTATACCAAATCATCAACACTGTGCAAGAAAA
>VJOZ01010882.1:0-10390 GCA_009801055.1 Stichopus horrens | reverse complement strand
GATAGAGGAGGGTAATTCGAAGCATTGATGTCATAAGTATGACTGCTTATGCATGGCAAAGAAGATGAGACCGACAAACAGAACAGAAATGCAGCTTCTTATGTTTTCTTCATACTAGCAAAAAAATCTTGAAATCGGAAGTTTCAAAGACAGACAGGAAAATTTTTAACACCTATATGCAAACTGAAATTCACCTTTTCTCTATTAATCCTTAACGAATATCATCAATATTGTTTCCACACTTATATGTTCCTCATTCAATCTGCCATAAGTGCGTATGGAGTACTTGAAATCAAGTCCTCTTATTGCTGAAACTGATTTGTTTGTAAATTAATTGGAGTAAGGGTGCCTACATAAAAAACTTAAAAGTTTTCAAAGGAACAGGACAGTTATTGATTTGACAATGATAAATGACAAGCTAAAATTTGGAGAACGCCCTCGCCAAATTTCATATAAATATATTGCTTTTTTCTTATTTGTTCCCAAGATATTGTAATTTGAATGTTCATAAAAAAAATAGTCAGGAAACTGCCATTTTGAGTGATGACATCACCTCATCACATATCATTGTAAAGTTTTTTTACTTTATATTTGTTTTTCAGTATATTTCCAACCGTTAGATATAATTTAAATCAGAGTCATTATTGCATTAAGAACACACAGACTTGCGAACCAGTACTGTTGCATTACTTTTATGGCCCCATTTTAATTAAATTCTCCCATCAGATGATCATCATTGAGGATGCAAATATTGAGTAGTGTGCATGAAGCAAGAATGGCATTGCAGAGAAAGTTTTTATCATAAGGCCTAAAGAATTGTAGAGCTAGAAACCTTCCCTTTCGGCGTCCAAACTCCCTTTCGTGCATATCGATCTGGATCTTGATCTGGTTGTATCAGAAAAGGCTCGTGTAACAGCTTTAATTAGAACTGAAATCACAAGTGTAGCAACTATGTACCATACACACCAACTCCTGTGAAACAGATTTCCCCCGAATTGTTGGATCACGGCATGATGCTGGAAGTAATCATAAAATTTATACAACTATCTTCATGATTTTTAGAACTTGTTACACAGCCCATCGTTTCAATTTATCGGATTACCCACCAACCATTGACCCAGCAACGTTTATGTACTGGAACAACTCGTATACTGTACAAATTTGCACAACGTTTGTTCACTTTACAGTACATATATACTGAGTTTGATATATGTTGAATAAAGTTTGAACAAGTTTAAATTCCAAATACACGCAGACATCATTAAATTGTCTGAGTTCATCAGTGTTAAGTTAATGTTGTACTTTGATAGAAAACCTTCATTTTGTGATTTACTATCCTGTGACTGATAGGTTACTCATGGTAGATAATCATGTATATTGGTGTTTAGGAACCTAAGCAGTAATATTATATATTGTCCTTTCATATTTGCAGATCTTCATTGTCGTACCAATATGGCAGGAACAAGAGACAATCTGCAGTGTCCTATACACTTAGATTTTTTGGAAAATGCCAAGACATTACCCTGTCAACATGTAGTCTGCGCAGAATGTATTGGACTTTGGGTTGCTAAAAAGGGCGAGCTCATCTGTCCAACATGTAAGAGAGCACATGACCTTCCAGCTGGAGGAGTTTCAAATCTGCCCACAAACTTCATGATTAATGGTCTAGTTGAACACTTCAAGGAGATGAGCACAGGTGCCAACAAGGGTGCCCGTCGCAAAACCTCATACTCTGAAATTCAAACAGCGGGCATGCAGAGGTCATCCGAACAAATAGAAAGAGCTGACCCCAACGAAACATTTATAAAGAAGAAAAGCAAGGCATATCAAGATGTCTGTGATTCAAGTATCTCTCTGATGATATATGTATACAACTCAAGTGGGTATCTCATTAGCTTTGGGGGTTTCGACAGTTTAAACGTAAGTGTATATACTCCTAAAGGGGAGAGGATCAGAATGGACAAAGAGATAACAAAAGAAGGCATCTCTGTGAGTTTCGTACCAAAGATGTGTGGTGTTCACACAGTAGAAGCTTTGCTTGGTACACAACATGTCAAGGAATCACCTTTGGCTGTTGTGGTTCATCCTGAGGGAAAGTTTCTCACCCTTGTTAGAGGTCCATTGAAATGTCCCAGGGATGTCGCAGTCATTGGCAACACGTTGTATGTGACCGACCTAAAGGAAGCCCCATACGTGTGCGTAGACTGGGTGGGCCGTCAGGTGCATCAGCAATTACAAGTTCAGGGACTCAAAGATCTCAACCCATTTGGGATTGTGGCATCAGATGAAAAAATATTTGTTACTGATATCTCTAACAACTGTGTAAATATTTATTGCAATGGTAAATTGGCGAATATCTTTGGAAATCAGTACATGAGCGAACCGATTGGCATTGCGATTGATAAACACAAACAGATTTATGTCTCCAACCAAGGCTCGAATGAAATCCTCATTTTTGCTCCAACTTTGTTGCCTTTGAAGTCTATCAAATGTGATGTGGGTAAGAAGTCATCCTCAGAGTCCAGATTGTCTTGCTTGGCCATTAATCAGGCTGAAGACAAGTTGGTGGTTGCAGACTCAGGCACTTGCTGTCTCAAAATTGTTAACATTAAACAGTCTAAGGTCATGAAAACAATAACTACAAGGGTCAGTCAAGCTCCAGCCACACCTTGTGGGGTAGCTATTGATAGAGACGATAATATCTATGTTACAGCTGTATTCCAACCGTCTGGACAAAAGGTGGGGAAAAATGTCCCCAGATCGAGGTCAAAAAGTCGTGATCACAGAGGAGTACACCCAAAGGATTATGGTGGTTGGGGATTTGGTGTTCATCAGGCAGATGAGCGTTCAGAAAGTGATGATACTGAGGAGGGGACAGTGCTAATGTACAATGCAGATGGATTTTTCTTAGGCAGATTCGGGGAAGGTGAATTATTAAACCCGGGGGGAATTTTCATTGTGAATGAGCAGTCCCCGTTTGCACTAGTGGTCGATATGGAGGGGAGTGGACATGGTTCAAAAGGTCCAGCTGTAAAGATCTTCACAATTTAGTGCAGTTTGCTATGCACATGAATGCAGAGTATTAAGGTTTGATATTGTCCATCTTTTTTATCATTCGCTTCTTTTAAGGGAAGCCTAAAATCCTAGGTTTAGTTGCTCAGTGTAGACCCCTCAAAGTGAATTCCCTGTGTAAATACAGAGTAGCTCATAATTTGAAGTGAAATAAATTTTCTTTATATTGCTGGGTCAGATTTTAAGAGAATCAACTCATATCAGCAAAGGTTAGTTTGAATATTGCCGTACGTAACTTAGAAGTTACAACTTTAAACTTAACTTCAAATTTTCATTGTAACGTTGCACAGTAAGGGGTACAGCCTTTGCGAAGTGTATTTTGTATTTAGCCGCATATTATGAACTTATGAGGACTGGATCTTTATCACCTGAATACAGTAATTTGCAAGAGATTATACATTGTTAACTGCACTTGTAACTTAAAACAGTGTACAGAAATTGCTTTGGTATTAAAAGAGTTGGACACTGGTGAAAGTGTAATCGCGATTGCTTGTATACATTGAGGTGTTCCGGACTCCCTTGTCAATTGTGTATTTTTGTGTGTGTGGTCTGTTCATTACCGTGTATGTAAGGTTAACATATGTGCCTAGTGTGTTTGAGGGAGTTACCTATATATAGGTTTTGTCATGTTTCCTTTATTCAGGAAGTTCAACATTTCAACTTTATATGTTTTTAAGTTCGATTGCTATGAGGGTGCATGCTTGTGATCCATCACCCATAATACAGTACTGAGGCATTCAGAAGTACACATACTTTACATACTTATATTTAATGAATAAAGAGACTTTACTTGAAAACCACATACATCGTTGTAAGAGCCAACACACAGGTTTTAAGGGGTTACATACATACTGGATTTAATACAAAGTAACGCTGTAGTCTGGGTAGAGTGTAGTGTTTGTTGCAACTTAGACTGAAAACAAAGAACACAACCCGAAGATCTCCAATGTACTCACATGACTTGAATATTTTCGTTTTATTGGCTGAACAAAATAAATACTGACACTGTGCAACACTCCGCATCATCTGTTTTGCATTTTTCTCAAACTTTAAAAATTCATATCTCGAAAAAGACATAAAGAAATATATAAAAATATGTACAAATATATAAACAAATTCCAAATGATTTTCAGGCAGGATTTTACGATGCAACTTCTGAACGAAGGGTACAATTTTCTAGAAGCATGCCAGACAACCTTCAAGCCTTGGCCGGGGAGCATCGAAATTTGTTAAACTTTTGTTTTACAATTTTCGCCCAAGTTATTAAAGTTTCGAATCACAAGAAAATGGAAACACTTGACGCCAGAACGTGAAGGTAGCTTGCTTTCCCAACGTACAATAAGAGGTCGTTTCTGTTTGTATTTGGCATGCCCGTATCCAGGGTGGTTCAGGGGGTTCGGACAAATCGACAACCTCCCCCACCCTACCCTTAAGATCTGGAGTTCCGCCTAGTAGCCTATGATAGTAGACCTATGTAAGCAACATATACGATGAGTTTTACTTGTTGGTCATAATTGTCTGGTAAAAGTTACCTCTTGTAAAATCAACGCCTCCCCCCCCCTTAATTGAAAAAGCAGAATGCGGGCTTGCGGTACGTTTTCCTTACCACGTTCATGCGTCACTCATACGTTTTACATGATGGGAAAGTTGGACTGACCTGTCAATACTATGCTAAATACTAAATGCTAGAACGTCAGCAATTAATACTGGAGAATTAAAAAAAGCAACCATCTAGGTACGTAAATTTGGTTAGGACACAGTTTATCATGTCCCCACCACTGCAAAAATTGGTGGTCCTATTTTCACATCATCTGTACATTCATTGGTGTTCTTCAACATTCAAGTCAAAAAATAGTGATGATGATTGAAAACCTTGCAAAAACTCGATCCCAGTGGCTCAGTTTAGGTACATTTTCCGAGGGTTACAGTAACAGATCTCACGGATGTAGGCAAACTAACCTTTCGCTCAAACTGACGTGATAGCAGCCATTTTGAGTTTTCATAACCACGCAGAAGGCACACAAAAATATATATTTCAGGTGTTAAAAATATGTTGGGAAACTGAATGATGCAATTCTCAGTCCGATCCTGACTTTTGGGGTTGAGTGAGGACACTTTAAAATATGGCGGTCATCTTGGATTACGGAGTACTGTCTGATGTGAATCTTCATGTTGTTCCATTTTGCCAGAAAGTTTTTGAATTTTTGAAAAAGTTGTTGGTCAGTGAAATTTGTCGTAGAAAGGACGAAAACCCCCCTTGGTATTAACTCGCACCTGACTTTACAAGGTGTTTGTCTTTTTGATATCTGTATTGTCAGGAAAGGTAGGTTATGAAAAAGCCACCTGAATATGTATACTTTGGGATGGTTAACACAGAAACCGGTGAACAACATAATTCAAAGTTAATTGTGTTGTTTAGTAGTAGATTGATTGTTGTTTAGTAGTAGATTGATTGTTGTTTAGTAGTATAGGTTGAAAGTGATTGGTCGTCTTATTCAATCTCTTGTTACGTCAGCCTCTCAATACGGTAGCTCTCTGCAAACGCCTCTGACTCTTGGTTTATTTTCACCTGTTCCTGTTTGGTACATTGAATCGGTAAATCTAGACACCGACGGGTACGAACGATGTTTCTTTGAAAAAGACTGACAGGGTGTTTGGAGAGCGTTATCCAAAAGAGACTGACGTAAGATGAAATAATAACAAGGAGATCAATCACTTTTAACTGAAATGATTATAACCGCGAAATGATTTGTTCATCTAAAGTCCAGTGCAGATTGAGATTGGTGTGCACGTTGTGGTTACAGGCGTCACACAGCAAAGGAAATCAACCAGCCTGAAGTGGTAAGGTATGAACTGAGCAGTTCAACCAGGAGTAGCTTTCTGTAAGTAAAGTTGAGTAAGTTTCCCACCCTTGTTAGAGGTCCATTGAAGTGTCCGAGGGATGTAGCAGTGGTCGGCAATACATTGTTTGTGACCGACATAAAGGAAGCCCCATACGTAAGCGTAAATTGGTTGGGGCGTGGCGCAAGTCAGGTGTACCCGCGACAAGTTAAAGGAGGCAAGGATCTCAATCCATTGGGCATTGTGGCTTCAGATGAAAAAAATATATGTTACTGATACCTCTAACAACTGTGTAAATATTCATTGCAATGGTACATTTGTGAAAACCTTTGGCAAGCAGCACGTGAACAAGCCAATAGGTATTACAATTGATAACAACAAGTTCGTTTATGTCTCCAACCAAGACTCAAATGATATCCTCATATTTGCTCCAAATTTATCGCTTTTTAGATCTATCAAATGTAATGTGGGTAAGAAATCTTCCTCAGAGTCAAGCCTGTCTTGCTTGGCTATTAATCAGGCTGAAGACAAGTTGGTGGTTGCTGTTGCTGCCTCAAAATTATTAATATCGAAGAATGTCAAGTCATGAAAACAATAACGACAAGGGTCAGTCAAGTTCCAGCCACACCCTGTGGAGTGGCTATTGATAAAAACGATAATATCTATGTTACAGTTGTATTCAAACACTCTGAACAAAAGGTGGGGAAAAATGTCCACAGATCGAGATCAAAAAGTCAAGAGCAAAGAGGATTACACCCTAACGATTGTAGTGGTTGGGCATTCGGTGCTCATCAGGCAGATGAGGGTTCAGAAGGAGAGGAAACAGAAGAGTATGCTCCAGATGTACTCAAGCAACAGATTGGGAAATATGTTCCAAGATCGAGGTCAAAAAGTCGAGAAAACAGAGGAGTACACCAAAAGGATTATGGTGGTTGGGAATTTGGTGTTCATCAGACATATGGGCGTGCAGAAGAAGAGGATACAGAAAAGTATTCCCCAAATGTGTTGAAACAAAAAACAAGGAAATATGTCCCCAGATCGAGGTCAAAAAGTCGTGGAAACAGAGGAGTCCACCCAATGGACCGTGGTTTGGCATTTGGTGTTCATCAAGGAGATGAGGTTTCAGGGGAGGAAGATAAGAAAAGTATGCTCAGGATGCGCTCAAACAAAGGTTTGAAATATGTCCGAAGATCGAGGTCAAAAAGTCGCGACAACAGAGGAGTACACCCTAACGATTATGGTGGTTGGAGATTTGATGCTCATCAGGCAAATGCGCCTTCAGAAAGTGATGATACTGAACAGGGGGCAGTGATAATGTACAATGCAGATGGGTATTTCTTAGACAGATTCGGGGAAGGTGAATTGCTAAACCCCGGGGGAATTTTCATTGTAGATGAGCCCTCTCCGACTGCACTAGTGGTTGATGTGGAAGGAAGTGGACGTGGTTCAAAAGGTCCAGCTGAGAAAGTCTGCTCTATTCAGTAATTCAGATTAAACTGCACCTAGTACCATTTAGTGTAGTTTCCTTTTCACATGTATGAAGAATATTTTTTTCATTTTTATTCATCTGGTTTACTGAAGGATCACCTAAACTGGTGGTTTTTCTTCAGTTGCTGTAGATGTCCCATTCTGAAATCCCCTGGCACATCCGAAGGTAGCTGAATCAGAATCGTTTCACTGGCTTATAATTTTTACTGAAATGTATTTGTTACAGTGGTGGGTCAGCTTTAAAGAAAATCGACCGTTTTATCGTGAACAAGATGACACTGCATGTGCCGTATGGTACGGTACTTGCAAGTTCAAACTTAATTTCATTGTAGTGTTGTATGATTAGAGTTACAGCATTTGCAAATAAGATGTGGTTTTTTTTTTAGCTAAACTCATATTGCGACTTATGAAGAGATCATAATTAACCAAATACAATAATTTGCATGAGACTGTGTATTCTAAGCTGCACTTGTAGCTTAAAACAGTCTGCAGAATAATATCTTTTGTCTTGGAGGGAGTTGAGAACTGACGAGACTTCAGCTGCGGGTATACATTGAGATATGGCTGTCCTTACTCAAATGTGTACGTCAAATGACTAACTTCGAATCGTTTCTCGAAGTTACCAGGAGATTCAACAACATACATTCTAGAATATTCCTTAAATGTTGCTCTCTTCCATTGATTAGTATTTATGTCATTCAGCACTAGTTCTTTCTGGAACATTCGTGTGTGGAAATTTCGAGTAACTTTTTAAGTAACTTTTCGTATATATACCCTTGTTGATCGAGAGCACTCTGAAGCAGAGTTTCCATATCATCTGAGGTCACTTCCATCTCTGAAGACATCTTCAGTTCCTTTCTGCATTCACTATACAAGTCCACTGTGAAGTGAAGTTATTGGCCTACACAGTACTCAACGGCTATTGTCATACATTCATAGCCGAAAACAGCCAACTGTAGCCTCTGATCTGAGTCTGTGGGTGTACGTTCGTCGCTGCTGTCAGTGTCAGTCCTATATTCTGGGACACTATTTTTTAAACCTAGGCAAGTTACGACTCAACTTCAACCGACGTCAATCGCTAATCAAATTCTTGCCGACGTTACATCCAACCATTCCAGTGTTGTGGTCTCTAATACGATAGCAATTGAAGTCTTTAGGTCCAAGCTGGTACCAGTCACCCATCAGGTACCACCCTAATTAAGTCTAATTGTTACTTGAATCCTTATTGATTGAACACTCAAATCAAATTATCCTTATCAAATTTGTGTAAGTAATCAGATTTTGGTACATAGTTATTAGCATTCTCTTCTGTCGCCATTCCGTAACATGATACGTATCTTTTTTCTTTTTGTTGTGATGTTGTATAAGAATCGCAATGAACTGTTCATCCTATTTTTTTACTTCCAGTACTTCACATATACTTTTTTGTTGAACACATTGTCGCATCGGTGGCTAAGACTATTTTGGGGATGTGGATGTTTTCCAGAATTTTGGTTGAGACTCATTTAAGGAGTCACTGTATTGAGGGAGCGCCACAATTGGCGCACAAGAAAATTTTGGCTTCTAAAAACCTCGAGATGGCGGTAAAAAGGCAATTCCTGGGTGTGCTTGAACTACGCATATTTTAAGTTGTTTTTTGAGTTTTTGATAAATAGTTTTTTGTTGAACACATTGGCGGACTGGAGTCTAGCGACTGGAGTGAGGCAGAGGCAGTGTGAACTAATTAGGTTAGTCACTAACTAGCTGGATACCCAGCTAAGCGGAGCGCCACCATTAGTTTGCTCGCAGCGTGTAAGAAAATTTTGGAATTTCAAAACCCACAGATGACATGAAACGGCACTTGACGAGTGTATTTGAGCCCCATGTCGCCAGCCTCATGATAGGATCTAATGTCAACAATTAACGATTAACGCAATTAAAGAGATAAACATTTTATTTATTCATTTGCAGTGATCTTATCTAGAATATTTATNNTAATGCAATATTTTACATTTGTTGCAATCAATTATTCCCGATATATGATAGTGCCAATAAAGTTTCAACAATTTTAACTCTCTGGTTACTAGTTCTTTTTTCACTGCTACTATTAATGTAACTACTGCTTTGCTACAACCGTCGATGATTGCATAATACAGAATAAAGTCAGTTCTTGTACCCATAACTTTGATGATAGCCAATTTGATGAGCAAAACGTTACGCTATGAAGTATTTTGATAGGTGGGGAAAGCATGAGATGTGATGGTAAGCCTGGGCGTGGGAGCGAGGGTTGTAAGGGACAAGGTGTCTCCCATCCCGTTCCATCCACTTGGTAACCTTAGATGAAAATCTGGTGCAATGGTTGGCGTCTTTTGAGGTCATAAAATATGTTAGACCCAGATATGAAAAAAAATTCCCATCATTATTTCACATTTTTTGACTATCGTCTCACCCAGACTGAAATATATAAAATTCAAAGTGGCATTTCAGAATTGAGAACTTTTTTCACTTACCGGATAACCTTCAACATAATCTACTGCAATAGTAGGCATCTCTCTTTGTCATGAAAAATTCCATTTGGTATCTCAGATTTATTGGGAAATTTTGCAATTACCATGTAAAGTAGACACAATTTTGTGCAATATTTGGTATCCATTCATGAGATGACTAAACTACTAGTGGACTGAGATATGAAAAGTTCCAACTGGTTCCAATTTTCCAACAGTTGTCACTGTGACACATTTTATGGGGGTGAGACCCGAGACTCAGTTTAATGTTTACATTGAATATTTAATGCAGGAATTAATTTCATTTAACGCAGACATTAAGTCGATTTAATGCAGAAATTAAATAGACCAATGATTTAGATTCAGGGAATCATATTTATTGTTAATAAATTGAATCTGCAGGTAACACGGAACAACTATACCAAATATTACTAGCTATAGCTACAGTTGTGCATACTAGAAATAGAAAACAACCGAACGTCGTGAAAAAGGCTCACCAAATATTT
>VJOZ01010873.1:0-28613 GCA_009801055.1 Stichopus horrens | reverse complement strand
CAGCTAAATAACAGCTCCCTGGTGCAATGCATTGTTCATATGTATGATTCTGATGAAGGTACTATTCCAACAGGGGACGGTGAATGAAACAATAAGCACAAAATTAATTTGTTAAAGCTTTTATTGAGAAAATCTACATAAATAACATTAATAAATGATGCTATAAATAAAGATGAACGATTTATATTTTTAATAATGAAGTGTACAACATATTGAAACTAGCTATAAAAAGCACAATACATACATTATTTCATAATGCACTCAAAAGTCATTCTCATTTTAAAGTGAGGAAACTCAAAAAACAAAAGTTAAAACCCATTCCTATGTTCTGGTTCATAATCTGAAACAAAGTTTGAAATCTTCTGTACAATATACCAAACTATTCGGAAGTAATTTGGCCCACTTTGGCCAATTCATCATCAATTGTAAGATAACATGATGGAAAAGAAGGCACTTAAGTTCTGGAACTACACAAAAGATTGATAAGCTCAAAGATGTTGTCCTTGACCAGAACAATTCCCATCCAAATCCCTCCCCCTACATATGAAGACTGATGACTTTTTCTTGGACAAACAGTTTCGGCCAAAAACAGTAGATAGTCATCAGGCGTGTTGTTCTCAAACTCTTTACCATCATAACAATTTTGGCAAAGTTTTTAATTTATTCAAGTCTAAAATATTCCCAATGGAGACTGCCTGCTCCCCTAATCTACCAGGATTCTTTTGATGCTGACCTAGTTTTCCTTCCTGATTAAAGATTCTCTCAAACTCTGACTGCTGTTCTTGTTGCTGCTTTGGTTCCTCTTTCCTCATCCTTGCTTCATCCTTTTGTCTTTTCTTCCTTTTTCTCTTCTTCTTCCTTTGATGTCTATCATCTCTGACTACAGAATCCTCCAGTCCATGTTTTTCCAGGTATTTCCTGGTCGCAAACGAGAATTCCACCCTCGACTTGAGGGTCGATCTGTCGTTCAGCAAACGGGGAGGAAGACCGGCAGTGAGAGCAGCCCTTAACAGGGGATTAACTCCGTCTCTGAGACCACCGCCGCCAGGGTCGTCACTTTTCATCTCTGTGGATATTTTTGCAAGTTCCTCATCTGACAGATACTTCATAGCTATTGCATCGGCTTCGATGCTGACGTCAGAGGGTCCAAGACCAAAATCAGCCAGAGATATGTAATTAATGTGAGGGTGCACATCAGGACTGTTGAAAGACATTTAAATAAGATAATGAGGTTAATAATGTTATAATCTCCCCAGTACATTTCGGTGATGTATCATTGTATCAACACTCCTTAAGTTCTGCCACAATTATAATACAATGTAACTGCCTCCCTGGCCTTACCCTTCATCCCCACCAACTCAGATCCACTTGTAACATTTGCAAACATACAAAAAGACAAATCACTAATGCTATAGTCTTCATCTTTTTGAGAAAGTCAAATACAGTAATGGTCTTAAACATCCATCAAACAACTTTGCATCAAATATGCAACAATAGCAAAAATTTATTCTGAGCAATTGATGTAATATTTCATATATGGTACACTACAAAAACTGAGTGTGACAGACCCTGCCATGTGGAGTGGGGAGGGAACTACGTACCACAAAGTGGGAATGTGAATTGAAGCTCAGGGGAATGAACAAACAATAAGGACAATGCAAAGTCATCCCTAAATGAGAGTGGACAATTCCCCCTGAACAAATTTTTTTGGGCAACATGATATGTTCATACTTCTGCCCAAAAACTTTTCTGTCAATATGCATATATAAGAAGGGTGTGGACATTGTGCAGGATAATCAGGTTGGTCATCATGAATCAGAGCTGGTCATGGACTATGTCACAAGCCACAGAGATAATGGTCAATTACCTAATAATGGCTGCTACATTTGTATACCAGCGTAGTGTTCAAAACTCTGTTGGGCAGGAAGTTTGAACATACTGTGCAGGTCATGAGAAGTTCACTTTAAACGTCAGCATGAAAAAAAAAATGGTTTGAAATGGCTTAAGTAAGTGTAAAGAAGACCTGTTTCTTGCCTGGAATTCCCCTTTAATGTTGCAAATGTTGTTCAACACACTCTAATAATAGGGTTGGAGAAAAGAAAGAGTGCTCTTATAAAAAAGAAACCCCTTCACTATTCCCTAAGGTTAGAGGCAGACTATGCATTTACATCATCCCTCCAGGACACTGATCTGGGGGGCATCCTCCCTTACAACACTCTTTCAAATAGTTGTCCTTCATCTCTAAGTTTTACTTGGTGTTAATCTAGCATCACAGCCTTTAATTATTATTACCATCCTGCAGTGTTTGATCTTAATGCGAGTAGCAAATCTAATTAATCCAATGGACATCATTCTGTATCTCATACATTCATTGTACTGTACATGTCACGGTTTCCAATCTTCTCAGGGGTTCGTGCTTACACAGTGACAGGTGTTCAAACTCCCAGAGACTCACTGGCGACAGTTCCTTAGATAACATCCAGACTCAGTGATATAAGATACAAGTGCCACTGGCTATACAAAGCATGACTTTGTAAACCTTAAAGGGTCAAAGCAGGTTACTTCAGTCAGTTGTATTTACCTTCACACTTAGCTGCTGAGATGCATAGAAACAAACCAAAATAAACCGACACATAAGGTATTAGATCAAACTTTTCTCCTTAGCTTATTTACCAGGTTAAGAGTGGAGAGGGGTTAAGCGTGGAGAGGGGTTAAGCTTGGAGAGAGGTATCTTGAAATATCACAAACATGAGTTGTTTTCTTTCCTCATAAAATATGACATTCATAAGACAAAAAAAAAAGAGAGAGGGAACAATGTTTTTTCCCTCAGTTTGTTTGGCGGAGAAAGAACAAGAAACAACAAGAAGACAATCCATGGAGTTGCGAATCTCATCGCCAATGTGCATTGATTTCAACAAAGGGCCTGCACATCGAGATTTGTAATAGTTTAATTCAAATACATGTCACAGAGACCTAGAGGAGGAACAGAACCCTCCTTGTTGTTAGTTAAAGGGAATGATTCTAAATTAGAGCCAAATATTCTTCAAACATAAAATGGTGGTAAGCAGAAAAACCGAACATAAAATGGTGATATTCTTTTGTAAGGTACTGTAGTTTAAGCCTAGCCTAGTGCCACTACTTAGGTTCAAGTAACAATAACAATACTGGCTCAAAAGTATCTGTGCACATTACGCAATTAAAACATTGGGTTACACTTATTCCATATAGGTTAGGCTTAGTGGCTAGAGTTACAGACAGGATGTAAGAGCACTCCTCCATGGGTTATTTGCATATGTCTCCTATTTACCTGTGCAGGACCTGGTTCTGTTAAAATTATTGTTTGACTCGAAAATGACGTACTCATAATTGACTGGAATGTTCAAATGCATTATCCACTGTTCTGCTAAAATTGCTCTGGCTGAAGTTTAAAGGTGGTGTCTATTGACCAGGACGCCGACCCTTCAAGATTTTTTTCACAAACAATCATCAATTACACCAATTTACTATGAGAGTGATATACTATATCTTCATTATTGTGTTCACAGAAAGGGCCTCAATAGCCAAATTTTGTGTAAAACGCTTAACTAGTTTTCAAGATATAGCGGAAATCCAAATTTTGTGGTAACATTGGCTCTCTCAAAAGTCAGCAATGAGATTTCGCTGGATTTACCATTACAGTAATATTATGTTGAACAATGCATTCTCAGGTGAGTCTTTTCAAAGCTTCAATTTAATAGGTCTATAGTCCTCAAGATATGCTGGAAATACAAATTTGAGGGCAAAATTGACTTTTTTCCCCTAAAAATCAATTCATTTCACACTCTTTACTATAAAAGTAGTACCTGAATATTACATTGTCAGGTACGTCCTTGCAAAAGTTGCATTAAATGTTCAAATACAGATCTGCTGTAAATTTCTGCAGCAAATTTGAATCAATCTACCATACATCCAATACATCTTGAACATTTTGGCATCATGCACCATCATCAGACAACCATACCAAGTTAAAGCTTAATTGCTCATGTACTTTTCAAGGTATTCTGGAAAAACCATAATTTGGGCAGGTGAAGACACACACAGACACATGCACACACATCAGCATGGACACATTTTCATTGATACCACCCAACAGGACCTGGCTATAGCCAAGGTAATAAGGTAAATGTATTCATTTATGTCACTTAAACAGTCCTTTTGAGTTTTGAATTACCCCCCGAAATGTGGATGGCTTAACACCTAGATTCAAAGCATTGTTCTGAGCGGGCTAATTGTGCAAGGATTAGTTGAGTTAGATAATGTGGCTGAGTGAATATTGCTGGAATCACTAATAAAGGAATGAAATACCTCTGAGCTAATTGAGCAGCTTATTTTCACTGGATTTAGTTTACTCTGTCCTGCTAAATAAACGCTCAATTGCAGCAAATAAAAGGAGGAGCTTAAACAACTACTGCCCAGGGCCCACCAAACCAAACAAAGGATCAAAACATCTACAATTTATGCAAATACCATGAGCAAAACTATGGAAGAAAATCTACCTATTCCAGGTTTTTCAGGCACTTTTTTGGTTGGTAATTTGCAAAAGACATAAAGACGTATCTTCTTGATACTAGTGAAACTAGTAAAATATCTAAACTAGTAAAATATTTTGCTTACCGGCAAACAAGCATGGTGGGAAAGTTTGATACAAATTGACAATGTATTTAGACCATGGCACCATTTGGAAAGAATAACAGATGGTCCAGCTTGCAAGACAGTATCCCTTTGCAAGTAACATACTGAGATAAAAAGTGAAGATAAGTTAGAGTTGAATTGTTTCTATGAATAAATATGTTACCTGAAGAGGATGGATCTCCCACAATCTCTATTGAATGGCATCTCTACTGTTTCTTCATCTGAAGTCTCGCTGCTCCATTCATCATCATCAGCATCATCATCCTCGTCTTCATCACTGTTCTCATTCCCTATCTCTCCTTGGCAGTCATCATTACCATCTTTATCCTCATCGTCTTGAAGAAAATTCTCAACTTGACCCTGATAACGGAAAAAACACCAGGTTAGTGTTAGTTCTAATGATATTATTGAATTTGGTGATGTGACACAGCATACTTTAACTATTTCTTGCTTTGTGTAAAAGTGAAAATTTTATGTAGAGCTAACTTATTTACAGGTTTGACAGATGTAATTTAATGGTGAATATTAACACATCAGGCACACAACAGGTTTGCAACTCTCTGTTGCAGAATAAGTGCGCCCCGCAAATGCACAAATGCATTGTGGTTACGATGATTTTGTTACGAGCGGTTTTTTTGAGTCTAATATTTTGCACAAGGTGAGAATACATAACATGCTGATGTTTTGTTACAGTACTGATTTACCAAGTCACCAACTGGGATCTAACGACTGCTGTACACAACAAGACATAATGCTGATATTAACTGATGTCTGATGGGCATGCTGACAGGCTCAATATGCACACTTGCACACCACAAAAGAGATATGTCTAGCATTAATGTACTGAGGTGACATACATGTGTAGATGGTTAACAAAGATTTACAATTTTGTCCAAAATGGCCACCAACAAATAAAAATAGGATTTTGTGGTCAATATGCTACACCACTACACCTTCATAAAAATATGAGATCAAGCTCCCATTTTTGAGATATTGTGTTTACAAAGTTTTCACACAGTGACAGGTCTATCCCATATGACCTCTGACCTCCAGCAAAAACAAAATTCTTCGTACATTCAATGTGGTACACCTTCATACCACATATCAGATCTGTCCAAGATCCCTTTCTTCAGCTTCTGTGTTTACAATGTGTGGTAAGGCTTTTAATTGCACCATTAAGATAATTTGGGAAATAAAATAGGTTTCAGGTGGTTAATTCTGCCACATGATCCAAAATTCCTTCAACATAATGACAAAGTGTAAATATGATAATGCAGTGGCTGACACTTTTCATTCAAATCAACTGTGTGCTTCTTTGTACAAGTCAATGGGAAGTATACTAGCATTGAATATTCAATTTGTCAAAACAACTCGGGATCATTGATGCCACAATGATGTGATCAGTTTGTAGCTTATTTGTAAATTCAAAGCTTCCTTCCATCAAATGGTACAACTCCCAATACCGACCAAGGAGCGATGACTTGAATAGTATGTTTTTAATACACTAGTGAAACCTGTGTTGTCGCATATTCATTAAGTTCGCAATGGTTTTGCAGTTTGACAATGTGATGTCATATAACCTTTCACTTCTACCACAACCATAACCTGTCTTGCAGTCAATTAAGTTCATCAATAAACCATCAACAATGACATCAGTCCAAGCGTAGCCCTATGGAGATGCTGTATTCAAATGCAAGGCATCAGATACAGACACATGACTGAATGTATACCATCATTGCAGAGCATAACGTTATCATGTAAACTAAAATTGAAATGGTGGGAGAGAATTTCAATAACAAAAACATATTTACCAGAAGATTTTGATAGAATTGTTTTTGATCTCTCTGTAAAAGGCTTGGTGACTGGAGTCTTTCTTCGTTGACTGCAAACCCCTCCTCTGATTCCTCTCTTATCACTGTAAAGAGAAGAGAGATCTGCTTCGATAAGTGACATGAAAGCAGACACAATGAACCCTGCACCACTCTGCCTCAAATCTAAAAATCTAACCCTAAATCACCTCAGAACACCTCTGCTTCAATGTTTTGGAAGCTAAATATCGATGCACGGTCAAACATTTAAGTTTTACCAAGATTTTAACAAAGATTACAAAACTGTTAGTGAACTGCTTTTCCAATCCCTGAGTAGAAAGGTATGCAAACTTAAGGTGACCTGAAGTCTTATTCCAACAACATCTGCTTCAGAGTGAAATAACAGAAGACAAAAACAAGTATGCAAAGATGTAGGAATAGAGACCACATAGAGAACAGGTAAGAGGAATTATGTACAGAGGCTGGGAGAGGGGGCGAAAGGAGACCTGTCAGAAGAGGAAGAAATAATCTGTGAAAATACAAAATACAAGGGAGGATTAACTTATTATGTACCATACGTGAGGAAGGGTTAGAAAGAGTCAAGTGAAGGATAGTTAGGTTAAAGGGGGAAAATGTGAGAGGTAGCAGGATGGAGATGAGAAAAGGCATGAGGGAGGCGGGAGATCACGTTCTTTGTTTTGATGAGCCTGCAAGTTGAATGGTATAAAGACAGTAGCCACAGCGTCTCCTGAAATAAGGTGCACTGTATCTTACTGGCTAGTTGAGGATTCCTATTACAATAAGTACATTTCGTAGCACGGTTAACATTTCATAGCACAAGGGTGCCCCAATAGGAATCATAGTCTTTGTTGTGTTCACCATAGAACAGTTTCTTGGGGTGGCTTGGTTTTGCCAATGTACTGGAGGATGTACATTCTGTGAGAAATGAAGCAGACGACATTAGAGGCTGTACAGGTGATGCGACCTTTAGTTCTGTTCATGAGTCCAGCGTAATGGCTGGCACTACCATTGGATTTGACAATGTGAGGACAACAGATGATGCACAGGTATGCTTGCATTTGAAAGTACCAGGCCAAATAGTTATTTGGCTAGAAGCCAAAGATGGAACATCAGCAATTTTGATTTTGATGCCATTAATCAATAAATTGATAAGTTTTGCATCACCTGGTTGCATGAAACAGTTCTATCAACAGTTTTACAACCTCCCATCTTTAAAGAAGGAAAGGATTGTTGAAAAAGGAAACAGTATCCTCCAAAACGTAGCACATTTTGTTTTGCTTATTTTTGTGTGTGTAATCTATAAAGATGTTTGCAAAGAGCTATTAGACCAATTGATAAGAATATCTGGGTGCAGTTAAAGTAACCTGACAAGCTAAGCTTTGTAAAAAAATATTCAAGAAACTTAACAGCTTATCTTCCAGAAGAAAATTTCTATGCATGAGAGAGTATCTTGATGGGCAGCTCATCAGTAGCATGTACATGAGATACCTGATTTGCAACAAAACTGTTCAAAGAAAAGGTCTTGTCGGCTAAGATTTCTTTCACATCTACTTTTGTTACTTTCAAAACTAGGGAATGTGGTCATACCATCAGTCCAGCCGAATCCCTGTCTCATCCTAGATGGGCTACCATTCCTCCAACTTTGATGGTACGTCATCTGAGGCTGACAGGTACTGGCACTCTCCCCTAGAACAGGACTCACTAGGGTTGGCATGGGGGGTGAGGTCACCATGGTGTTGTCGCCACTGCCAGGGGATGAATTCTGAGGTGTCCTGGAAAAATTCTGCTGTCCGTGACTTCTTGAGGGAGAGCTGTGGAACCATTTCAACATTTTTATACATGTACTGCTGTATATCTTTTTGATACATGTATACTCCCATTACATGGTGCTTAAGTACAAGTTCTGTTTTGTTCTTTAATATGTGTTACACACATTCAGGAACGCCAGTATTTTTCCTCTCAAAAGGAGTGTCTTGCGGCTTATGCGTAAAATTTAAATATGTACAGAAAATGGATTTTATCTCAAATTGCATTTTGTTAGCATATGTGTGTACTGACTAAAACATATTACAGTCTCGGATCATATCTAACAAGGCTGGATGTCAGGCAATTCCAACTTGTCATATCGGTCCATTACAACACAGTCTGAAACGGTACACGAAAAATAAACTTGACAAGGTCCACTAATGATCATTGTTCTATTTGTGACGAGTTACGAGTCACCGACCCCAAATTATATGAGATCTGACTATCCGACATAAAGTTTACAACTCCGGTACATTATGCCTTACGGTGATGCTGGTTAATGGTGAAGATGATGTGTTATCTCTTTGGCAATCTTTCAGTGGGCAATTTAATAACTAATGCTTAGTGCCAATAACTGCACCAAAAGTTAATGTAAAGTATTTCCAGTTGGAAGTTTTCAGGCTTTATGAAGGTAAATAAGGTAAATTCAAGTAGGTTAAAGATAAACTAGGAGGCAGTACTGAATCACAGAAGGTCATACTGGATTCTGAAAGACATAATAAAGATAGAGATTTCACTAAGCAAGTCTGCGACTACCAGTGCGAAGCCAAAAGGAAAGAAATGTCCAGCGATTTAGGAAACATTCTCTTAGCTGGTTGCATCGACCAAGACCACTAACTGATAGAGACCTGTTCAAAAAGTTCTCCCTCATCTTCAACTAGCATGTGACTTTGAGAAGTGAAGATACACAGAGAGCTGGGAACTTTGAAATTAAGACAGCTACAGTGAAAGCAAGATTTAGAACGACAAACAGCTGAACTCTCACAGCAAATGGTATTTTCTACAATGCAAGGAAAAGTCTAGCACGCAGAACTCGAAAGTTTGCAGGACGAAACAAAAATGCACAATTCTGCAATGGATGAGGTTTATTCAAGCCTCTAGAACTATATAGTTAAAAGTGTGCAAGTACTGAATTCTTTGTACATTCCATTGTATGATAAAGGTCTTAACACTGGTGACGTTAATATTAAATATAACAAGCAAGACCATTCTAATGAATTTCAGCTTTATAATTGGTTAGAACCTGTTTTTACTGGCACTCTGAAGCCGTTGAAACAAAATGTAAATTCAGTAGAAAAGTCACGGTGTAATGAAAATTCAAAATCCGATCTGGTTTGGATGATGCAATGGTTAATGTTGTCAATGAATATGCCAAAACCAGAGTGGGCCTTGTTTACTGGAAATTCATCGGGGTATTGGGGGTTTGTTTCGATACCAACATCGCTGGCAAAATAAACACATGATGATATAGATCTAAATTGATTTATCTCATCCACTTTTGCAGTTGAACAGCTAGGCAAAGTACAAACATTGTGTGACGATGGATGCTTCTGCAAGTTATAAAGGAGCTAGAGAAACATTGTGTAATAATTTGATCAGTTCCCATCTTATTGCTAATACATTAAGAGGTTAGGTACTTGATAGGGTACCCATGAAGCCGTATGATGGCAAAGCATTGTGGGATGTATCTTGAAATGTGAGAACTTGCGAAATAACCTTAAATCAATTGCATTTTGTGGCAAAAATGAAAAGCACAGATACACTTTTACAGTTTCAACAATTGTTACCAATTTATCTTTAATAAGATTGGGCAAAGCGAGCGTATGGTAAATTCCTAAAAACGGTGTGGCACCAAGTTTTTCTCATAAGATTGAGTTTGTGGAACAGACTGTCCATACTGAAAGTAACATGAGAAAAATATTGTTAAGAGCTTTCGGAATGCAGATAAGATTAGTAAAGGTGGTAAAGGAAATTCAAATGTCAAATTGTCGCGACTCCTGCTGCTAAGATTGTTCTTCCGAATGTTCTTAGTAATGGGAATTGTATATCCTGCAACAAAACACATGATCTAGAAGAATATGATCAGTTTCAGGGATGTTCACTCAATGCGAATTTCTGAGGGTGAATGAACTTTGTTTATCTTGCTTGGTACCATTGCATTTTGCTAACCAGCTGCACCATCCATTTTGACACCTCATCCTATTCTACTCATTCTGATAGCCCTATGACTTCAGTAGGCCACCAGCTAAGCCATGGACTAGATTCACCTGCTTACAGCTCAAGTGCTTTTTCAGGAAAGCCTAATGCCAATTCAACTTTTCTTACACCACTGTCTGAATGAGAGATTCTTAAACTTACTAGTCAACTTAATGATTGCAAAGCCCCATCTAAGCTTATCAAATCTATCTCTTATGTATTAACCCCCATACTTTCACATATTTTTAGTAATGTTTACACTTCTGGTGTATATCCTAATGCATTAAAAATTGCAAAGATTATTCCATTATTCAAAAAGGGCCACCACTCATTATCTGAAAATTATCGACACATTAGTTTGCTACTTTATGTAAATAAAATTCTTGAAAGTGCTATTGAAAAATCTAGAGATCATTTCTTAACAAACATGATTTCTTTTATAAATTTCAGTTTGGTTTTAGGGAAGGTCATTCAAAGAGTTATGCTCTTTTAGAAGTTGTAGACAATATTCGCTCCCATTTAGATAACGGTGATAATGTACTAGGCTTGTATTTAGACTTAAAAAAGCTTTCGACACAGTTGATCATGCTATTCTATTGAAATAAATTGCTGTATATATGTTGCATGATTGCAATATGCAAGCGTCACCACTGTGGTACCTAGAGGTTTTATGTATTAGGTCCTTTATTGTTTCTTATTTTTGTCAAAGATATTGAAAAAATGCCACACTAATGTATCAACTTGTCAATTTGCTGACGATACTGATGTTTTCCTAGCAAACAATGACTGTTATAAGTTAGCCGATGTGACCATCGAAGCTCTTCGTCTTTTGAAAATTTGGTTTGAGATGAACAAACTTACCCTCCACATTGGGAAAACAACTTTCGCTGTTTTTTATGCAAGTAAACACTGTAACCATGTAGGTGTTGAAAGCTTTTGTTTCAAAGGCACCATTATTAGAAAGTCATATTTTACAAAATATTTTGGCCGTGCTATCGATGAAAATTTGACTTGGACACATCATGTGAATGATTTGTACATATGCGGCAAATCGTCTGCGATAATTCAGGGGACCACAGATCCACCCCAGCGGCATTACGTAAAGGTCAGAGCTTAACCCGGCTGATCAGGGATCCTAGGGTGGTCAGGGGGGAACCGATCTGTCGAGGAAAGGCCACTGGCTAAATATACCGTACTTCCTTTGGCAGCCAGAACATTGGCCCATGCCACCTGTGGTATTATTAAATGAAATTCAGTTGGGTGATCCCAAGTCAAGGTTACGTTTGGTGTTAGTGTTGCAGAGAATGAAGATGAAGTTGGTATTGCCTTATTCATCTTGGAGAAAACTTACTAAGGGTGTTGCATGGATGCTTCAAAGCATTTGAGGGACTAGACTTAAACAAGGAGCTCTTGATGAGGGGGATATTCTTGAGGCAGAGACAGTTCTAAGTGATTTAGTTTGTGCAAAGAAGTTGTTGTCATACTGTCATTAAGTACGTGAGGACTCATTCTGGTGGGGTGTTTGATTTCAATAAATTCAGGAATGTGTGTAAGTACTTAAAACCAATCTTGGTTAATGGTGTGTTAAAAGTTGTGAGGAGATTGCAAAACTCTCCATTCAATGATGATAGTAAGCATCCTATTATTCTGCCTTGTACAGGTCATGCAATGAATCTATTTGATACAGTATCGCCACTTACTGTTATGTCACTTGGGCCCAGGCACCACATGGTGCACTTTAAGGTTAAGCATCTAAGGTTATGGGTCTGAGAAGACCCATTGTAAAGCTCTGATTCATTGAGAAATGTCAATTTGTACGTGGCATCAAATAAATTTCTGTTTGTGTATATTTAGTGGTTGTAACATTATTAATCCAATTCATTCAAGGAATGCCCTGCAGCTCAAGCGCAAAATTTAAATGTAGGGGAATTTTACCTCCCATTGTATTTGTTAGCATATTTGCGTACTGCCAAACACAAGTCTCTGTCTCGGATGGTGCCTGACGAGGATGGATGTCAGCCAATTCTGACCGGTCATATTGGTCCGTCACGACACAGTCATAAACCGAACAAAGAGAATAAACTTAACAAGATACCCAAATGGTTGTTACGTCACAGCTTGTGATGAGTTATGAGTCACCAACCTTGATTTAATGTCAGGTCAGACAACCCTGCGATACGTATGCTATGAATATTTTCTGATATGCAAATTTTCAAATCATAGCTATATGAATTTAAAATGATCAGTGCTGTGCTGTGTGATCAATGAACCAGTACTGTGGACATAAGTGGAACATAATGCATATATATTCTTGATTGATGATCAATCATCATCAATTTGATTCCAGTCATATTGTGAATACCAGATTGAAATACATACGAAGCAATGTCAATGACCAAACAATTAATTGCTTCATCAATTGATTTTCCAATATGAAACTCATAACATTGATGCTACTGTCACAGTTTAACTGATGTATGATGCTGTCTTGGTCAAGGATCTGTCAATCACAAGAAGAATGTTAATTTGTTTTTCATTAAATTACTATCTTCCACAAAATGATCTGAGCTACAGTGTGTTCTTGATGACTATTAGTGTCATAATCATCAGTTTGTTAATGCAATTGGGACTTGCTCATAGTGAGCATATAAACCAGAAAATTCTCACCTTTGTGGAGAGGATTTTGAGCTCCCTGAATCTGGGAAACTCCTCATTTCTACTTTGCCGAGACTGTGTGTGTCATCGTTTGTGTTTTCAAATTCCACTTGAAAGTCTGGATCAGTCGACAGTCCAGCGTCTGAAACAGATCCTCGAGCACTGGAACCTCTTGACCTTGGTGTATGATGGTGATCTTCCCCAAGGCTACTGCTTGGCGATTTGATTCCTCCATTGGAAGGAGGAGAAGCAGGGCATTGTTGATGGGGTTCATGCTGACCCTTTTCATCCCCCACGCTGCTATTTGGTGAGCATCTTTTGGTCTTCTCACGAGGGGAGAGTTTCAGAGATGAATCTGGAAAAAACAGACTTTGACCAGTATTTGTTGAAACTGAAGCTACCTGCTTGGGCGATGGCAATTCCCACTTGGTGGTGGTCTGACCAAATTCTTTATGGGAGTGGGTAGTATTTAAATTTGGCTTTCTGTCCTCCATGGGTGATTCTGGTGTGGGGAAAGCAAAGCCAGGACATCTTTTGCCAGAAGGTGGAGTGGCCGGAGGGGTCAAGAGTCCTGGGGAAATGGAACCAGCTTGAATTTGTAACAGATATTTTATCTGAAAAGAAAAAACAAGACCATATCTAAGAATTTCCAAGCTCATCTATACGAAAAGCAGCGACAAAGAAAATCTGAAATAGTGCACATGCTATGTACTTCTCCTGGTAACTTCTTTCAGTTGAAAATGAGAGGCTTTAAACATGTATTGCTTTATGGTTCAAATCATGTGAGAGAGAGTTTTAATTATTTACAGGATATCTGTAAATGAGACAAAAAGATGAAATCACATGTCGCTTACCTGCTCCTGCAACTGTTCGATCATCTTCTCCTGTTTTTTAAGTTGATCAAAAGTAGATTTGTCCGTAAGTCTGTCTCTCTGATGTGACTCCACCTGTTTGTTATTTTCATTGTCTATACAATCCCTCCCTGACTGTTGCCTTTGTTGCTCTTGCTGATACCTTGACTGGTCTGGTAGAGTTGGTTGTGTACTCTGTTGCTCACAGGACCCCTGATTAAATCTTCGCCCGTCTGATGGAGATTGTTGTTGACTGTGTGGTTGTAAGGATGGTTGCGGAAAGAGCCCAGCTCGGACATCTACTGAATGACGTGGAGATTGCAGCAAACGCCCATTCTTTAAGGGTTCTTTTGTTGATGTAGGAGGTGAAGACTGGTGTTTGCTTTCATTCCTTTGTATTGTACTGCTGACATACTCGACATTACTATTACTTATCCATTCTCCATTCAGTGGAATGTTGGCTGATGCGTTGTAACAGAAGTCACTGTCTAACTGCCGCTGTTTTATTTGATCCTGGAATTGTGATGACGGATGTGGCATGGCTGATAAGTACGGTTGACTTTGTGGAACAGACTCTGGATTACTCCCTTCTCCTTGTTCACCATTCCTGCCTCTCACTAAAACATCCTCTTGCTTACTGTTTCTGCTCTCATTATTTTCATTTTCTTCCCTAACATTTGGGTTCATCTGCAGTACACTGCTGTTTGGGATTTTTGTCTCTTGACCAGAATGAGTTGATCCATCTGTTGCATCTCTCTGCTTTGTTCTTGCTTTTGATTTTTTGCCAGAGCTACTTTTCTTTTTCTTTCCTCTCCTAACAGCAACCTCAGAACCCTCATCTTCCTGTTTACTGTCACCTGCTGGATGAAGTCTCCTTTCGATATCTTGTTCACTTCTTCCAATATCCTGGGGATGACTTTCACTTGATGATGCTGAAAACCACCTCTGTTTAGGGGTTACAAAACCAGTTCTCATCTGCAGTTGCGACTGGCTTTGATTCAAGTCTCTGAGAGGACCTGGTCTTAGCTCTCCGATAGATGTCAAAGAACGCTTAACTTGGATGTGGTTCTCAGAATTGTCAAAAATGAGAGACACTTCTGGAACAGAAGGCACGATGGAAGGACTCTGTAATATCAATCAAGCAAAGCCATGTTTAAAAATGTCATAGAATGTTTGATAATTATAGATGATCCTCATATATATTGTATGCTAAAATTCATCAACAATTCCAGAGAATACTGCAATAATGGAGCTGTCCAAAAACATTCTCAGAGAATTACGCCACTATTCATCTCAATGTTGGCACAGATGTGTTATAAATGAGTTTCTGGGATACCAAGTGTGCAAACTCAGCAAAATATTAAAGAGTTGGAAGGAATGGCAGACAGGTGGTGAGTTAAAGCTAAATAGGGCCTGTTAAATGGAGTAACCCCCACAAAGATGACAGTATAGGGTGGATAAAGTTAAATTGTATTAGTAGTAACCCCTTCATGTGTACAGCCAGAGCTGTAATCATTTACTGGAGGCTTTATCATTCAAGTTAGTGTTAGCGATGTAAACTGTACCTACCTTGGTCAATGTTGGCTTAGGACTTGGTCTTGGCAGTAAATGAGGATCAGATGCTGTTCTTGATGTTTTCGCGATGTTGGCAAATCTTTAAATAAAAAGAAAACTCCACTACTCACCGAAAAGACTGACAACAGTAATAAACATGAAAAAAAAAAGTCAATGGTGCCATATGCAAATTACTTGTGCCAAAAAAAAAGGCAAATGAAGTAACACAAAGACAAAGGATGAAATCATGCCACAGCATGGTGGTTTATGTAACCTAACAAAAATTGAAAGATCTCAGTGAACAGGACAAGCAAAGTTACAAACCAACTTTATGGTGAAATATACATCACAATAACAAATTAGGCAACACCTGTGTCATACTTCCTGGTGTCAACTGACTAGAAGGTGAACCACTTGTATTCAACACTATACTAGATATATTTTCAGCCAAAAGTTTTAACCTCATGGCTGCAGTTTGATAAATAGCAAAGCTGCTTTGATGGTCTTCTTATTGCTGAGCAAGAGAGTGCCTTCTTCAGTTTGAAAATCAATATTTTTTTGAGAGTACTTCTCACTTGATTGATCATTTGAAGTCATTATATCATGAAATTACTAAATTCAGCTTTGAAGAGCCAAATAAGCAAATAGATTGCACTCTAATCACAAAACCTACGTTGATCTCTCTAGGAAGTCTCTTTATGCAAACTTTTCTCTCCCTGGTTAACATTGAACGACGACAAAACTCCTCTGCCTGAAAGATTCTAACGCAATCTTCTCCTAGTGACTAATGAGCCTGTACTCTGCTTTTATATAAAGTAATCAAGTATGTTAACTATGTTTACTTACCCAACGTTTGCTTCAAATTTTTTCAGAGTTTGCAGAAAGAGTTCTTTACTGGGTCCATCTCTTGCTCCTGTCAGTTCTACTTGAATCGATGCTGCTGGATTGTTAGCATGCTGAATGATAAAACAAGAAACAGACATCATCAGGGTTTTCACTCTGTATATGTATGCAGTGTTCTCCACTGGAGGGGGGGGAGGGTTGAAAGGGACGGTCCACCCAACATAGGAAAATTGTTGCCCCTGAATAAACTGCCCCTTAAGAGAATCCTCATGCAAATCTTGTAACGAAGGCTCAACTTGGCCAAAGGACAGTTGACAATGAGCTGCTTGAATCTCTAAATAAATGAAAGCGGCATCTCTTCGCTGATTAGTTTGCTTAATTTAGCATCTCAATCATCAAAATACTCTGGAAGTGAGGAATCGATCCCTCTCCTGAAACCCTCTCAGATCCACATGTGGCCACCTCTCTCTCTCTTGAAAATCTGTGAAGAAACACTGTTATGTATAACTCAATCTTACTGTAACAATATATTCATCCCTTCTTGCAGATTGCAGCATTGAAAGAATATTCCAAACATGTCACATGCTAAATATTCAATATTAAATGACCATACAAGCCATTTTCTCATAACAATAGCATACACTTAGTCCACGAAGATATTTAAGTATTAACATATTAATAACATTCAGGACAGCCTCATCAATAATCCATAATCACGACATGATGACATAAAAGTCGCACAATAGTTTTGTTGTCCCTTGTTTTTGCGCGACTTCTACGTCATTAGTCTGCAGAGAAGACTCTGTAGTGGCCTCCTAAAAGATGGCCCTCTCTCAGAAATCATAATAGACTGTCTCTTTACACTATTAACAGAGGCTGGCAACCTTCCAAGGGTTTTCATTTACACAAATTCTGCACTTTGCTGTAAAATTTATTAACCATAAGTACATCACGTGGTACTACGAAACAAGCATGCATAGTCATATTTTCGTAGATACAACGGCAAACAAGTCGAGGAACTTTTATACACAGAAAGCAGTACATGGGATACAATTTTGAAATGTCGTTGCCACACAATGCACCACTCTCTGTGACATATGGGTCATATCGTTGTAAGGAATGTAGGTAAGTCCTACCCATCCCTACTGCCACCATTAGGATTTGATATTAATTTTAATAGAAGAAAGCTAAATGAAGGAAACTTAAAAAGTAATAAACGTATTATCTCACTAAACACCCCAACAGGCTTTTGTGATTCATTTGGCATATAGTCACATCGTTGAATGCAACTACTTTAATTCATACAATTCATACTTGCAACACATTTTAGGCAGCAACATTTGATTTTGATTTTTTTTTTTTTACAGCATATCTAGAATTTCTAGATAACTCAAACAGAAGGATAATCAATTGCTGTCTTGTAACAAGACAGCCTGCCATGAAGTTGAAAGGTGGCAATGTGGCCCCCTTGATAAAAAAAATGTTTGCCCCCTTGATTAAAAAAAGCAACTAGTATGTAAATTCCTCGTAGTTAAGGTTGAGGTTACGAAAATAAAGTCGATGCATCCTAGTCGGTGGCGATTGCTTTTTGGGATTCTTCAAGTTGTTGAAAGGTTTAAGATAGACAGCGTATCTGCCAACAAGCCTGTTCAGCTACCGCAGATTATACACCGCAGAGAAACAGTTTAAGGAATGTAATGAACTATTACATCACATACTGTTTGAGAAAAACATTATTTCCAAGTTGTTGAAAGCAGTCAGCCAAACTGAAGATGTTGGATTATCTGCACACAGTTTTGTTGTCCCTTGTTGTTGTGCGACTTCTACGTCATTAGCCACAGAGCAGACTCTGTAGTGGCCTCCTAAAAGATGGCGCTCTCTCAGAAATCAAAATAGACTGTCTCTTTACATTATATACAGAGTCTACAAACCTTAAGACTGGCTAAGATTGGCTTTGTCCTAAGTTTCTCACCTTATACATATGAAGTTGTTCCTTACAGCCAATGAGGTCAAAGGTCAAATTATGATTATTGTCCCTCCTCTGACATTCAAAGAACAAAGGTTGTTTGTTCAACGGTGTATAAAGCAGCAGAATGAAACCTCCCGATGGACTTGTTGCTCTGAGAAAAAAGTAACAGCGCAAAGAATCATCATTAGGCATCTTGAAACTAAATGTGGCAAGCAAAAGCTTGAAAGTTTCAGCAGATATGATGATAAGTAATTGTAAACCTCCTATGTACAGCATCCAAAAGATATATTATTAAACAATTGCATATGTGATTATGGCTAGCATGATTCTTTTACACATTACCAATTCACATAAATTTAGATTTCTTATATTTGACACAGAAACAACACTAAACAATGTTGTTTGTTGCAAAGATGCAAGAGGGAGATCAGTGAAGTCTCAACACCATACAGACTGAGGATGCCTGGCAAAGTGTTACTTGGATGATTGGGGACCAAATGTTTGAACAATTAAGCTCTAAGGAGAAATACTAATAAAATACTCAATCACTTCATAGTAAGATCAACTGTGATTGTTAGTACATGTGGAAATAAAAAAAATAGCAAACAAAAAGTGTTACTGCAAGAACTTTGGTATCCTTCTGTTTATTATTTGGTTAAAGGCAACATGCAGGTTGTATATTTAATGCAGGTTTCACAAGAAAAAAAAGAGCACAGATCTAGAACATGGATCGATCTAATTATCGTTCCAAGGTTTGATAAAGTGTTGTGTTTTCAAAAGTAATCCGAATACTCGCACAGTATTTTACCACCTGGATTCAAAATTACTAATTAGTTCCTTCATAAAGTGAAACTGAATGACGTGACTACAGCACTGTGTGAAGACACGGTGTCAGATTGTCATTCATAGCAAATAGTTCAAAACGGAATTTTCTTCTCTTTCTCAGGGAAAATCCGAGGATCCTATTAACGAGCAGTTGTAGGTGGGTGCATGTAGTACACTAGTAAGATAGCTTCACACAAATGTGATGTGCGATACTGTTGATATGCTAATGTAAACCATACAGTCAACTAGCAGAAGTTTTGTTGGGGCTTAGTACCTACTGGGTATGAGAAAGATATACCCGCATCTAATGTTAATTGATTGTGAAAACACTAATAAATTGCTACAATATCTATCATTTTTTTTACCAATTTTGATTAATGTTTACTTAAACAACAGTTGGAAGAATTATGACAGCTGTTGGAGGATCATTGTGTAAATAACATAATGCATTAAACTATATAAAAAAAAAGAAATAAACAACTAAGAAGAGACTGGCAGAAAGCTGGCTAGTGTTTAAATTATCATTGTCTTCATCATGTTAGTATTTTCTATGGAGTCTGCATGAGCCTGAGGCACTTTTGTGGAATAACCAATTCAACTGTGATATATACTTTGTGAGAGGATGTAACTTGTAACGGTGATTCCTTTGCAATTAATTGGTTACAATTCCCGAAATCATGGATTGTTTACACCTAGCTTGTAGCAGGTACGTTATCCTTCTTTCATCTGGCACTATGCATGCAATATAACTAGGCATACATTTAACCAGGCTACTAGCTAGAGAATTCTTGCCTGTTGCTTCGTCAGTGAAGAGTGAAGGCTGTCCTGAGGAGGGGTCCAAGGGGAGACTCCGGTTCCTTCCAGAAAGTTTTGGTCCCAATATGTAATGATGGTTTGACGATATTTGGAATGAATGACTCATTTTGCATCAACATGATGACCAGATAAAAATGTGGGTTGTTTTATATTGCAATAATATTTCCATGTATTTTCAGAAATTTTCTGTGGAATTTCCATTGAATTTTTGTGCCAGCCCAAAGTCTGGCGATTTGATCTCTATGCTGGTCGGCAAGTGTCGGTATTCAAGTGACATACCTTGCTGAGTATGTTTATCATGCATCCTACAACACTAGGATTTAATCACAGTTCTGACATCTGGCAACACACTGTACGTCCTCCACCTGCGGCTATACAGATCAAACATGTGCAGGCGTCTCAGGTTATTCAAGTAGTACAGCTGGGAGTAGGATAGTTAGACTTATTGCTCAAGTCACACTTCGCAGTAATATTCATCATGTTATATTATAAAATCCCTCTCTCTTACATTCTCCACCAAAGTATACTTCCCAACACATTGCATAAAAGAAAAGTATAATATTAAATCTGTCCACAAGTAAATTTGCACCTCTGCAACACATCTGCCTGGAAAACAGAATAGCATATTAAAAACTGCTGACTAAGTAATGTGAAAGAGTCCAAGGTTCGAAGCTATGGCTAGAGCGTCAAAACTTTTCGTCACTAAAGCGACCAATCACTGAAAAGAACAATCTAAGAGAACTGACCTATCTTGAATGCTCTTTGAAAACAAGTACTTCAGGCAGGCTGCATAAACCAACGGACTGTGCATATAGTTGACCCCACTGACCCAGCTGTAGAAGAAAAGCAAGAGAAATATATAATGCAGGATGTGTACATGAACAGAATAACAAGGGAATAAAACTATACCTAGACAGCAACCTGAAAACACTCTCAACCACACAATTCTGGAGAGGGGCGAGACTTATGTAGGTATCCATGAAAAATTCTTTGATCAATAAACATTCTTGATGTATTATACACTAAGGTACATACATAGTCCTACAGTATGACAAGCTGGAAAAGGTTGCAAGGGGCCAGTTTGTAACCAATCCTGTCATAAACATCAGAAGGGTGAATTATGTTTCTTTCTTAGGAACATATTGTAAATGGAAGGTATGGTGACAGTAATATCTAGGAAATTTAATCGCAAAATACTTGCTTTAAAACAATTTAACAAAAAGAAGATGCTATAAATAGTTCTGAACATTTACATGTCATTTAATATTCACTTGCTGGTACACAGGCTGCACGATCAGTAAAGTTACATCGTCAATTATGTATAAACGCAGCACCACATGTTCAGCTAATAAACAAAATCATTGCTTTTTCAATCAAACACACAGCAAAATACATAGTGCATCATCAAATGTTTGAATATATACATACTTGCATACTCTATTCATGAATAACAATGACAATTGATAAAATTTCGCAGCAAGATTTTTACCATATGTGGCTAGCAGGGAAACGATAGAAAGTTAAATATTATCAATGAAGGGAATGGGTAAATTCCAACCAATGGGAGTGAAATTTACTACGAGTGCAAAATACTCACATTCCGACCAACGGGAGTGAATATGCTTTTGGATCTGTGTCCAGTAAGAGGAGGAGCTTGCGAGTTTGGTCCATTGTCAAATATCTGGAGTAGAGGAAGGAGGTAGAATTACCACAGCTGTCACAAGAACAGGGCTGTGCAGAAACACAGTTACTGCATAATGCATGTGCTCTTTACTATAATTTAACATTATATATTCATGGAGAGAAGTGTTGGTTACATGCAATCAGCTTACTCAACTTTATTAAATACATGGTCTCACCCAAATTTGTGGTTTTTCTGCAGTTTGCTGATACTGACAGGGCCTGAAAGATTCCTGGCTAGAGCTGTTGGTATGACAGGAAGGGGGTGTATTTGCCCCACTTCAAACGAGGTCCCGGCTACTACAGCTCCTAGGTGTAAGCTGAAGGTAATGTCCTCAGATCCGTCATATAACAAGCAATGAATTCTGAGCGAAACGATGTTCAATAATTCAACTTCTCCACGTGAACTGACAGAATGATCCATGAACTGTTTATGTGAAGAACAGATATTTAATGAATGTGAAGTGCAACTAGAACAAGAGGATAGTTACTATGGACAAATGAAACAAAGTAATAATCCATTTATTCTATGAGTGAAACTCCTTGCATGCCTCATGGTGTTGTGTATTAACATTTAACAGATGCTTGTCTATTGGATATTTTTAAACTTGAACAAACATAAAGTAAATATAAGCCTGCAGAAATTTGAGCTTTGCTAATAAATCTTTGGAAAAACACACTAAAATCAGTTTGAAGTGGAAACTACATATAAACTGACAATGAATTAGACAGAATGTGAAAGACTTACTGCAAAGTCTGAAGATCCGAATGCCTGATTAATTATTAGATACAACTACTAAACATCTGGTTTATCACACAGAAAACTACTGTAAACATAGGAATGTATGACTGTCATGCTGTCGTACATAAACAATGAATATACTTGATTGTCAAACACATCAAATCCTAAAAGAATGAATGTCCATGTCTGATTACTATACTTAAACAGTGAATTTTACTTGGATTTCATTACATTGCATGAAATACAGACAATTTTTAATTGGATGAATACAGTAAACACAAAGTGTGTTGAGTATCATACTGTATCTAGCAAAATAAAAAAAAAATATAGGTAGGCCTACTGTTTGAATGACAAATGTAGCTACACTTTACGTGTATAGACACTGACCTTCAGAATGCTTGATAGCAATTGTGAACACTAAATACGCTTGACAGTCACAGAACACGTACACTTACAACACTAATGTTCGATTGCCATAGATTACCAATACAAAATTATGCTTATTTGTCACATGGAGCTTAATGCATGTCAAGTTTGAATGTACAACACAAAAGAAATGTACTTAATAACATACAGTACTGTAGTAACACTAAATATACAAATATTTTAGTACCATACATGAAACACTTAAGTGCTTCATTGTCACTCTGTTCAAAATGACAGCACATGTGAGCTTCGCTCCAGATTTTTCACACCAAACTTTAAGTTGAGGAAAATATTACTGTAAAATTTCAGACTATACTGAATGTTTGGTATTTAGGGGATGACATGTACACAGCAAGACCTAAATATACAAGGCATTTGATAATCTCACATAAACATTAAATGCGTTTCCAACCATAACACTAACATAGGAATGCTTTATTACCATATATGTAAACACTAATTATAGTTGACTGCCACCCATAATCACTATATATACTTAAGTTTGATTGTTAAACATAAACAGTAAATGAACTTGATTACCATACATACTGTTCTGTACACAGGAATGTTTGATTGCAAAATTAAACACACCATTGACATGCAAATATTAAATCTGCAGTTCTGAGTATCAGATAAATGTTTCTTCAAAAAGTTTAAATAAGATAACCATTCTGAGTTTGTCGATTGCCAAACTGGAAAATGGGTGTGGGCCGCACGACTGCCCTCCGAGAGGTGACTCCTTGCTGGGAGCCATGACTCAATTAAGTTAGCAAATGAAGAAGTTTTTTTTTTATAATTCTGGTTTACCACTTAGACTTGGCATATCTGATAACTTCAGATTATTAGCCAGAAGCCCAATTGTAATCCACCAGCACTGTTTGATACAATAATTTCTGCTCAAAATGTACCATATCGTGTGTGTGGAAGGAATGACCTCATTGAAACCAACACCAAGTAGGAGACACAATTATTCAGGACATGAGTACTACTAGACTCCAAAAATGTTAGTCACCAGAGAATACTGAATAGGATCCATTGCCAGACAGAACATGGAGTCAATTGATTGCCAGATGTTACTATGAATACTGTATCTACTTCTTTGAAACATGTAAGTAATCTTTGTCCACAACAACAACAACACAGTCTGAAGTGTTTGATTGTCAGACATAAATGTTGCCACTGATACTACTTTGCATGTTTGCCAGATATTTGTTCTTCATGTGGGTTCACATATCAGACGTTCATGTTGAATACTTTGAAGGTTTGTTCAAAAGAATAAATACTGCACAGGAATATTTGATTGCTGAAGACAACATACTGTAACTCTGGAATGTTGAAGAGGATTGTTCAGTCTAATCAGTTACTGGGACTTTTTTCTTTATGATGTCTTCTTTCCATTGTAGTGTCATGTTAGTCGTTGGATGCACATTGTGAACAATGACTACCAAGACTGACAATAAAAGGAAGACAATGTATAAACACCAATAGCACAGATTCAGACTGGAATCCATCTAGCTTAGATTCCTGGGGCAATTTCCTGTACTATTTCCACATCATACTATAGCTAATAGCTAGCCTAAAACATATATTTGAAATGGCATGCTTTCTAAGGAAAGGTTTGATGATGTAGGCGTTACCTACTGTAGTCAATCCCCAAGATGGTTGGATTACATGTATAGGTATGCTGTATGCATAGGAAATTTCTCCCAAGGGTGTGCCCAGTATGAGGTCTAGTCTTTTTGAGTACTAGTAAGGCTACCCTGGTTGATATTTTTGCTGGTGTTGGCTTTTTGTATACACTGTGAACTGTTCAAAGAATGACACTCACAATGTTTGTACAATATCCAGGGTATTATTTAACTAGTCTTGATGTCACTCATACATAAAGACATATCATAGCAGGTTTACAGGGGCAGGTCCAAGCTATTCTATCCCATGAAGACTATTTTCAAACTTTATTGGAACAATTTGCATGTGGTATCATTCTAAAGCTGAATATTTGGCATTTATTCTTTTTTATACTTTTCAAATTTTCATAATTTTTTTTTCAGTTTCCAAATTCTGCCATTGCGGACAGCTCATTTGCAAATAATACATATTAGAATTTAAATATATTATATTTGATATACAGAAATACTATCATTTTTTGGGACATTCAGTAATTGCTCAACAAGATCCAGAGAAAAAATTCTGAAATTAGATTTACTATGAATTCTGCAATCATTTTAAAAAGTACGACAAAACAGGACAAAAGATGACATTTAGTACAGTTTGTGAGGAAAAAAAGGTCCAGTTGTGACATCTTTTGGAAATAATTCAGTGCTTTTTAATTGTTTGATGTATGGACAGTGCATGCCACTGGTAGTCATTTGCAGTCCATGACAAATCAGCAAAAATCTAGCATCAAATAATCTTTTGACTGACCACCGACACAAGTGTCGGGTAAACTGTGCTGAGTGTGAATAAACACCAGGAGTCATTCCTTAAGGGGAAATAGGGCATCCAGAATACACCAACATGACATATCAAAGAAATAGCTTTAGTCATTGTTAAACCATTCATTCTCATCAATAGACGTCTGCCAAAGCTTCATCTCCTCAAAACATTATGCTTGTGATGACTAACGGAAGATGCATCATTTGAATTTTGAAAGTTTGTGAACAAATTAGTGTTGAGCAACAAATAACTGGGTTTGTACCTGTGAGAAACTTATTTCTTGGAAAAGAGGCCACTGTCCTTCCTTATTTTGAAAAATCTATCATTCTGCATAAACAAACATTGGTTTTAAAAATATGGATGTTTTCTGTAAAACAAACGCCTTATTTCCCTTTATCATGTTTCCTGTAGAGAATTGTGCTGCCTGTTGTAGGTTTAATGAATACCAAATGAATATCGAATCAGTAATTAATTGACCCTCTCTAAGTTTGTGTGTATCTATGATTCACAACACTACATATGCAAATTGGTAGTGGAGGCAGAGTGTACTATATCTGTGAAAAGTTAAGACTTCTTAATTCAATTGCGGTCAGTGGATCCGGCACGAAAAAGAGTGAAGATTGATTTCAAAGACGTGAAATCCACCTTTTAACACAAAATATGCTAACTCATGAGACCACTAGTGGATTAGATCAATCCACTGTAGTTCATACTTGAAAAAATTTGTCTTCATTAACTTTGTTTTGCAAGATATTAAAAGCATGCAGTGGGTAGGATCCATACAAGGAGCAATGTATTTTGTTAATATTTTCCAGTGTTTAGTATATATAAACAAAACTTTTTTTCCCACAACATTAATACCATTTAGACATTAAAAGTCAAAGCTAGGTTTCAGATTGAAGCCATGGATATGTTCCATCTAGATTCAGTGTTGGGTTTTTACTGGAAAAAAACCCGTTTTACCCGGACGTTTTTTACTGGTAGAAACCATGGGTAAAAACTGCCTATGGTAAAAACTGCCAACACTGTCTAGATTGAAGGCAGAGTCATACATATAGCCCAGTAGTGGCTGGGGTGGGGGACCAAAACAGGGGTGAAAAGACAAGGGATGTTTCTAAATTGTATTTTTAACAATGTAGCTGCTGTATGTATGATTATGTATGCTCACAAAGTCACTAAGTATGTTTGTGCCTGAATTTGCAGCTCTCTCACAGTAGCTCTCCCCTCCCCCTTTCCTGTGTCTCATTCCTGTTCTGACCACGGTATTTTCATTAATAATAATAATAATAAATATGTGTGGGATGTCTGATAAGATGTTTTAAACACAACATCACCTTAAAAAGAAGATATCAAAACACTTTATCAGTTTTTCAGAGTACACCTCTATGTGGACAAATTGTCCTGTACGTCACGTCCCGTACATCATGCTGATTTTGTTTTATGTTACTTGTCATTAAACCATAACCACAAAAGATTTTTACTTGATATTTTCCATGTGACATATACATATTTGGACTACACATTAGTGGTATAAGCATAATTGCATAACTATTACTTTCAGAGAATTTTTGATTCACATTTTAAAGTGTTGTCCTGTACGTCATGGTGCATTTAACTAATTAACATATTTCTCAATTAATATAACCTAAAAACATTTTTGTTTGTTCATAATAAGGTGTTGGTCAGTAGACTTATGAAAACACCAAAAGAATAAATAATTTCTCTTTCGTCACAAGCTGGCGACACTTTACAATCTCTGAAATGTCCCGTACGTCACAGTGCAAATAGCTTGGGCCCCCTATGACCAAACCTTTGCTGCTCCCTTTGTATTGTGAGATTCCAATAATTAGATACAAATCTGACATGTGACTCTTCTCTAGCTGAATTTATGTGGGTGGCCCTTTTCATTAGACCGTTTATCTTGGTAAATGTTTGATATCAAGGAGCACACTGCACTGAGCAGTTCTTGTGTTTGGATTTCCTCCTACTGTACATGTAAGGTGCAGTTAGTAATTCCCATGAAAGTAAAGGCTTTTACAGCAATTGATATTTTTTGCCATATATACAGTTAAGCCATCAGAAATCTAACGTTTTTTCACAAAAAGTAAAAGTTAATTCACCTCCCACAATATTTCTGCCTACTGACATACTGTAGTAGAAAGGATTCCCAAAACTATCTCTTCTGATGTTGTTTTATATTTTGAATTTTCTTTTCAAACAACTCACTTTAAATGCAGAAAGAAAGTCTGTCTCTCTGTGTGGTGGCATTCCATCTCCTTCTAAAAAACTGAGGCAGATTGGAACTGCAAAGTCTCCGGGAAGCTTAGCGGTCAGGACTGGCCCTTGTCCAGATGGGTGCTCCCGTCCTGGATCAAATCTGTTTAAGGAAATCTCAATACCTTCCTCCTCTGACATAAGAAAAATGAAAAGAGAAGAGGGATAAGAAATAACAAGAGACTAAATCAAACAACAGCAGGTATCAAATGATTGCTGTTACTCTGAGACTATTAGAAGCAACAGGGTCCAAGAGAGTGCATCACTTTAGAGGCATAATTCTGTAGACAAAACTGACATATGAAAGGAACAGGAAAAAACTGGAAAGTGTTTTAACTCCTCCACATTTTATATTTATGGATGACATGTGAAAAGAAAATTTCCAGCACTTCGATCTGCAATAGACTAATCTGCAAATCTAAAAAAATGACTGACATTGAGGCATGAAAACAATGCTTTCTTCAGGAATGTCTGAATCTGTATTGAAATACAAAAAAAAAATTAGAAAAGAGATGTGAAAACAATTTAAATTTCCTTAAAAGTTGTTAGCTATTTGAAAACACATTATACATAATTGGAATTCCTCGGAAAGATTATAGCAGTATAGCTGTGCAATATATACATAGATCAACTTATAGTGCAGTCTTTTCTGGGAGAAATGACACAATGGGTTTCACAATATTCACAGCATAATGAGAAGCCGAGGTCATTGTATGTAAAAATAATAAACAGACAATTCCTGGAAGACATCTCAAACACTGCAAAAGGAAAGTTACTCAAATAGTCTGTGTGCAAAGTTTCCTTATGTTCATGGAAATGTAACAAACAAAAATGCATACAATGTGCACAGTAATCTTCAATTTGTATACATTGGAGAAGGGAGAGGGGGGAGAACACTGGGATGCGGAAATCTACACTTAACATTGATTTTTTCTCTTATTAATTGAAATCAGATTTTCTAACTAAAGCCAATTTTTTTAACATTTTTTATGTCCAGCTGTACAGGTACTGTGCAAAATGTTAACAAGAGGGCAATCCAC